>PVKA01012221.1:39195-52098 GCA_004027165.1 Ctenomys sociabilis
TCTCTCTCTCTCTCTCTCTCTCTCTCTCTCTCTCTCTCTCTCTCTCTCTCTCTCTCTCTCTCTCCCTTGCTTGCTCTCTCTTTCCTATGCTAGAAAAACATTTGCTATTTCTTGGTTGTTTGCACATAAGCCCACATTTTTGTCTCCAAGACATGTAGTACTGAGAACACCCATTGACTCTCAAATTGAGACCCTGAAAGGTTCCCTGAAGTTTGCTGATGGATAGTTTGGATCAAAGGATGATGATGATAATAAAACTTACTTTTAAATGTTGTATAATTTTAAATATTTCAAAAGTAGAGAGTACATAATAACATTAGCAGTATACAAATGTGGGATTTCTTCATATCAAACATTGATTTAATTTTTAAAAACAGTTGTTCAAAGAAATATAAGTTCCCTATAATGTATGATTTCACCCCTAATCAGCTCCTACTGCTAATGCCCTCCACAGAGCTTTAAAATAAGGCTGTGCATCCAAGCTGCTCTTCCTTGCAAGAGTTTGATGGTTAAAAATTTTACAAAGCATAAAAATTTACTGAGGTTAGGACCTAATACATCTGGCTTTGAAAACAGTGCCAATACCTACTAGCTTGGTACCTTAGAGTGAGTTATTTAATATATCTAAATCTCAATTTCCTGCATTGCTGAATGGGATAATAATGAAACATCTGATAGAAGGTTTGATAGTCATAGAGTCTATTAAATTTACAAAATTGAATTTTAAAATTTATTTATTACTAATCTCAGCTTTAAACCCCCCATTTCTATTGGCAGTGGAAAGCTTTTAATACTACAGCATGCTAATTTATTCCTTTCTAATTCAAGACTTTCTTTGAGGGAAACTATTCACTTAAGTTTGAGGATCTCCTCTCCAATTTCTCTGTCCCTAGAAGGCATCTGGATCAGAGGCAAGTTTCATGCAACCTAATGGAATTAGAATGTGGATGCCATCTTTCAGCTCAGGCCCCATTGCAAGAAGTCACATCTGATTTGGCCCACATGCTGGATGTGCCCAAACCAACGACAGCGATGGCCCACGGCCAGAAGCAACAAGACAGCCCTCTCTGGTCCGCACCTGGGTTGACCTAACGCTAGTGTTCCCTGCTGTCATGCCACATCCTGGGTGCTCTGCAGATTTCTCTGACAGCATTCGGCTGCTTTTCAGCTTCCTACAGTGTAGAATCTCAAAAAGCAGCTAAGGCTTCCTAAAGCTGTCCCTCACAGTGTATCTCCACCAATGTCTTCCTCCTTGGGGTGCCTCCTATAATTTACCCAGCACAACGCACTCCTGCACTAATCTCCCCACTATCTCCACCAAATAAAGCAGGATGGTGGCAGATAAGGTTTGGGATGGATATGAAACTAAGTGGGCATTCTCTCAGGATGGACAGCAAGAACCTAAGATAATTCTGCCTTCCATAAAGCAGCTTCCTGATTTATCCCCTCCTTCTATGTGTCCTGTGGAACCTCTTAATTCTGAGGATTATATGGGATTATATGACCAAGTAAGACACGGAAACTTGAAAATCACTTTCAGTCACAAACTATTCAAATATTTGTTGCACATCAAACAAAAATCTCTGTGTATTCCAAGTCCACAAAAACAGTAAAAATAAACAAATTAAGTAGAAATCAGTGATGAAAAATGAAATAACTTCAACAAAACAAGTGAACACTTATAAAGTTGAAACAAATCAAGTCTTAAAATGATACTCATCTCTAAGGATCATGAGCATTAACTAACATTGAGCTCCTCAAAAATATAAGTGATATATAAATACTAAACAATTTATGGTTTACTGAACTACTTAGGATGCTTTCTGAAATGCATGCAATACTGATATTCTTAAAGATTAATCCCCCCAAGAGCAAATGACTTCCAGAGAGGCTTGACAAATGACAAGAAAATATTAGTTTTATGAATCTAATACTGATATTCTGTGCAACAATAGAACACATATTAAAAGAAAAAAATCTATCAATATCTTGAGGACAATATCAGGATGTCTAGGAAACTGTACCTAGTCTCCAAAAGAAAGCCATTCCACCAGAGCAGCTTTCCTAAGAAGCACTGACAGGAAAAAAAAATAGGTTAGCTATTTCAAGGAAAATTACATGAAAATTCACATGTCAACAATATGCTAGCTATTGGGACAATGGTACAGAAATAAATAACATCTGATCCCTGCTGGAAGGTCCCTTGTGTCCACCTTCACCCTAGCTGCATATATATCTATCTTGGTTACTTTTCTCTGTCTCTGAGATGAAATGTACAATCCTAAAAATTAAAGAGGAAAATGATTATTAGGCACCAGTTTGTAGAGGTTTCAGTCCATACTTGGCTGGCTCCAGGGCAAGAGGGGCAATGATTCATGGTGGTGGAAAACAGAAAAAGCAAAAAGGGAGGAGCAAAAAAGCAAGGCTCTTCCTCCCTTACATTGTATTCAGACCACCTGGGTGTAGGTGGGTGTAGCATACACACCCATAATCAATCACAAATTCTAAAACTTTACCCCTAAGATTGCATGAGGTTTTGCAGGAATATCTAGGCACAAACCATAACAATATCTCTTCTGTACCCTCAGTCTTGTCTACCAGTACTTTCTCTAGAATTCTCCTAGTCTCCTTGGCCTCTACAACATGAATATCATCTCCTACCCCTTAAATGTCAAATCAAGAGTCAAGAAGACCCAGAATAGCTGTCCTAATCTTTCATGACCAAGAGTTGCCCTTGGCAATGGTTAGCCTGCACTTGGGGCTATATCTGCACCAGCTCACTGTTCCATCAGTGCTGAAGGAAGCCCTGAGTGGAGAAGCAAACAGGAGCAAGAAAGAGCAACTGTGCTCTACATCTGTGGCTGAAATCAAACAGGAATTTAAGATGGGGTGTCTAAGTGTCTGCTTCACCTAGTACTAACCAAAGAGGGCCATAGCAGAAAGATGATGAAGTAAGTTTTAAATGGAGAGTGAGAATAAATGATTAAAGAGGGCTGGAAGAAGACACAGAAAGATGATAGAAACAGAAACAAGAGGGAAATGGAAAAGACAAAGGCAGGAATTTGAAGCCAAGTGAGAGGAAGCAGTTAGGACCCCATAGTACTTCCCTCTGCCTGCTCAGGGTAATAAGATAAGAGCACAAATCATGTTTCCAGGCAAGTAGATATCTTTAGAAGGAGAAACAGGACAAATAATGCCACTAAGTGAAAATAATGCCACTAAGTAAAAAGTGGTTAGGAGCTTTTACAGGGCCCTCAGCATCTGTCAGAACAGGTTTGAAGATAACAGAGATAGAAGTCAGAAGGGTACCATGAAGCACCATCCAGAGATTAGAAAAACAAATGACACAGAGCTTCTTTCTAAAATACTGTAATATTGTGAGTGAAGAATTTGACAATTTTAAATTTTACATTTGACACTCCAAGGAAGCATTAGAAAAGGAAATTACTTGAAAATATATTCCACTGCAATTGGCAACCATTACTGCTATTAAAATATAAAAATGTGCTTCCTGCACTGGTCTGAGATTCCTGGCATGTGTGATTGAGAGGTTAATACAGGAAGTATGTGATAGAGGGGAGCCAACACCTAGATAGCTTTGCTCCTACTAACCTTCTGGGGTTTTGGGGTTTTTTTTTTTTTTTTTGTCTTTTTTACTGTAGATGCCTGAAATTCCAGGGCATTTTTTTAGGCAGAGGAAAAAGAATGAACAATCAAATATTGAGTGCTGTCATATACTAGCTTCATGCCAGAGGATTTACACACATGATCCCCTTAAATCCTCAGGACATACTCACAGGTAAAGATATTGAATCCTCATTTTGCAGAAGAGAAAATTAAAACCGAGAGTGGTTGAGAAAAGGCCCTGCATCACCTGCTAATAAGAAGCACTTTGCCCCTGAAAATCTCCATTCTCATCCCTATTCATCTGCCCCTTTGGGCTTAAAGATTTATCCGTTAATAATAGTAATACATTTTCCTCTAAAAACAACTCACACACTTTAGATAGCACTACATCCTCTCATTCATTAAATGTACATCTATTCAGCACTTTGTTGGACTTATTCATTCACCATATATTCACAGAGTCCTAGTATGTGTCAGACAGTACCCTGTTCACTGGGGTTATCTCAGTGTATGTCAGTAAGAGAGAGTCACACAAATCAAATAAGTAACAAAATTGTAAACCACACTGTGGAATGTGCCATGAGGGGAACAAGGCTGAGGCAGAAAGCACTAGGACATAGTGGCCCTCACTAAAAGATGACATTCAAAACAAGAATTATAGAATGAAAAGAACCCCTGTTCCTGAATAGGCAAAACCAGCACTGTGGCCATTGTCAGAATGGTCACAATAGCAAAAATACATGCAGCTTTAAGGAAATCTCAATCAAAATACCAACAGCATTCTTCACAAAACTAGTAAAAATAATCCTAAAACTCATATGAAATCAGAAAAGGACTAAATTAGGCAAAGCAATACCAATCAAGAACAAAGCAGATGACATCACAATTTCAGGTTTGCTATATTATAAAGCTACAGTGATAAAAACAGTGTGGTACTAAAGCAAATACAGACATGCTGACAGAGACACAGAAGTAAGGAAACAACAACTATTCCAGGCACTTCCAGCTACCCAATTTTTCAACAAAGAAGCAAAAAATATACATTGGAGAAAAAAAAAGTTATTTAACAAATGGCACTGGGAAGACTAGTTGTTTACATGGAAAAAAATAAATCTAGACTCATATCTATTACCATGCATTCAAATCAAATCAAAATGGGTTAAAGACTTAGATATAAAAAGAAAAACATTTATCCTGCCTTAACATAAAATTCTTGGGCCAGCGGTATAGCTCAGTGGACTAAGCGCTTGCTTAGGTAAACACAGAGACCAGGGTTCGATTCCTGGTTCCCCAGGCCACGTCAGCCCCACCTGCATATGCACCGGCCCCACCTGCAACCTGGGCAAGGTGATGTGCGCCTGTAAAACCACAACACGTGGGAGGCAAAAAAAAAATTCTTGAAGACATAAATAAAGACAACTGTAGAGGACCACCTGAGCAGCTCTCCTTGAAAGAAGAGCAATTATCTCCAGTTTGGATGAGCCTAACCCTATTTCCTTGTATTGATATGCACAGAGCTGGCTAGGGGTTCTCTTTCTCCTTTTAATTGGCCTTACGCAATGTATATTGGTCTAGCTGAGGTGCTGGTGGCGATTTTTGAAGACAGCATGCATGTTTCCCGGATAACCCCTGCTGCTCTCCAACATGAGCCAGGTCAAGACAGGATGAAGACCCAGTGCTCCATGCTGTCTGCTGGGATGGAGCCTCAAGATAGACGCTATGACTTCCTGGGGCTTGCAAGATTACACATCAGCACTGAAACACCACATGCTCAAAACATTAGGTGCTATCTCAATAGCATAATGCAAATTACTCTCTCTGCATATGACAGAGGTGAATGCAGACCACCCACCTAGCCCAGCTCACAGTAATCACCTACTTCCCACAATTCTCTTTCTGAAGCCACTCCTCCTTATCAGCTGAATAAAACCTGGGTGCCACCCCGGGTCCCTCTCTTGGTACCTGAAAGCCATCTTTGTGGGTGGATTTAGGACCCCTTGGCTGCCCAATAATTATAAATATGTTTTAGTATCTTTACTTTCCCCATGGGTTACACTGGGAGTGGTAGATTGAGATTAACTTGGTGAGATTCCAAAAACATATCTCTGGGATTACAAATTGAATTCGTGGACTGAGAATAGAGCCTGGATGGGTCTCCTACAGGCAAGGACTTTCTGTACAGAACACAACTGCACAAAAACTAACATTAAGAATCCACAAATAATTTGTTTATTGAAGGGAACAGTTAATGCTTAAAATTTTTATTTTACCAACTTTACATGCTTATATCTGGCAATGTGACCAACTACTTTGAAGACAACACTGTGCAACATTACAACCATTGTTGAATTCCTGTTATCTTTATCATTTCTAATTTCTATTACTTTTATTCTCTTTAAAATTAAAAAAATAATCAACTCATAGGATTATATCAAACATTAAAGTTCTGCACAACAAAACAAGCAACAGAGAAAACAGATAGCAGAGTGGGGGGAAAATGCCACCTACTCTTGGAACAGAAAACTAATATTTAGAATATATAAATAACAAAAATATATCCTCTACTAAAAAACAATTCAAGATCCAATTTAAAAATGGGCAATTGAGCTAGGGAGATAACTCAGTAGAATAAGCACTCGTCTGGCAAGTACAAGGGCCTGAGTTCAATTCCAGGTTCTGCAAAAAAAAAAAAAAAAAATATATATATATATATATATATATATATATATATATATATATATATATATATATATATATATATGGAGGCCAGGGAGATGGCTCAGTAGAATAATTGCTTCCCTGGTAAGCACTGAGTTCAATTCCTTCTTCCAACAACAAAAAATTGACAGTTGAAATCGATGTACTTCTCAAAAGAACAAGTAAAACTAGCCAGTAAGTATGCTGTAAAAAAGTTCAGTACCTTTGGCCATAAGAGAGATAACTAATCAAAATAACTCTGAGATTTTAGCTTCCTCTAAGAGGTCAATAGGTCAAGATATTATCCTAATGTAACCCAGGTAATTCCTTCATAAGCCTGCCCTTTCAGCTAAGCCCCACCAGCTATTTCTGACACCACCTCATAATGCCATCAAATTATGATCTTGCCAATGGGTAATCCATGGATGAAGTTAGAACCCTCCTAATCCAATCACCTTCTAAAAGCTCCACCTCTGAACCCATAAAACTATTGGAGGACATTTTAGATCTAACTATAAAATGCAGCAAAGAAAACTGAGAAGGAACAGCCAGTGAAGTTTGAGGAGACCTAGGGTAGCAGCCAGGAAAATGACTGCTTAAGGCTATTCTAAGACTGTGGAGAGAGGAAGAATGATATGAGAGTCAATTGATGAATACGTTAGAAATCTTCTGAGAGAGTTCACAGTTGGATGAGGAAGATGGCTATGAGTGATGAAGGAATAAAAAAATTAGTATAACATTTATCGAACACTAACTATGTGACAGGAGCTAAGCTAAGTGATTTAGCTGCATTATCATTAAAGCCCCTAGTGAAGAAGAAATCATTATTATTGTTATTTTACAAAAGAAGTTTGGAGAATGTTAGAAGCTCTCCAATAGTCACAAAACTAGTAAGGAGTAGCATCTGAGTTTCAAGACAGGGAAGGAGATTCCCAATAAGCTGTTTAACCACAAAGGCATCTGCCTTTAATTGGGGGCACAGATATAGGGCCCACTCCAGTATTATTCCTAACTCACTCTTCTCTGCTTCTCCCATATACTTCAGGGCTGGGCAACTCTCCTTGAATGACTATTCAACATGCTAGTGTTCAGGAGGGCAGTACCACCACCGGAGCACTGAATCACAGTGGGACTCTTTATCTCTTCAATCCTACACAGCTTCAAAGCTAACTAAGGCCACTAAGCCTTTACGTAAGACCCATTAAGTATTCAATCTTGGGACCTGGCCTGTGGATTTATAAACTTCATTTTAATCCATTACCCAAATAGATATGTCTCAAGGACTTTGGGTGTGGGTTGACACAACAGACCCACTGGAGCAGCAGAGAAAATAATCATTGCTGATAAAGCTAAGAAAAAATGGGAGAAAAAGCTATTTTAGCTTAAATTGCTTCCTATAAAACAGTTTTGAAGGTAAAAGGTACTATCTTCTTGTCAGTGTCAACATTTCTCTCCCTGGATAGGTAAAATTATGTTTCTGTCATTGACTGAATCTCTCCAAGAGGGAGGTAGCATTTTATTTGTTCTTTTTTTTTTTTTTTTTTTTTTTGGAAAGAAAAGACTGAATCTGATAAAACTGGTAACTACCCAGATCTGTAAAGGACATTTGCATGCAACACAAGTGAACGTCACCAAAGTTATAATGAGGTGCTTCGGGAAGCTCCTGGTGTTGGCAGTGAGTGTATATCTGGTAATCCCGAAGTCTTAAACCTTGTCAATACTAATTGATTTAACTGACTAGATAAATTTTTTTACTGAATTTTTGCTGTTTGGGTGAAGGATATAGCCACATCCTATATGTTATTGTCTCCTCTCTATTACCTCATCAGCTGGTTATCAGCCACCATTATCTAGAACAATGCCTTCAACTTCTTCCTTGGATGCTAATGAATGAGTCTTTACTATAGACTATAGCCAGCTCTTTAAAGTTCAGTTGTACCGTAAAACAAAAACAAGTAAAAGACATGCCTGGTCCAGCATCACAACTCCACATTCCAGCATCCTGACCTGAGAGTGTCCGCTTGGGGGTTTTCAGCTTCTCTCTCTCCTTCTGTGTGATGAATGGCATGCCAACTAAGCCTGCCATGGTTAAAATCTTCATATTTAAGTGGAAATCTAGAAGCCCATGGCTGCAGAAAAGCTCAAAAGGAATTTCTCTGCGGGGTTAAAAGCTATTATTTTTACCTGTGGAAGAGAAACAAGGTTTCTTTATTTCATAGCTGCTGAGCTGATGCTTACATGACCTGGGATCCAGCATGAACAAGTGCCCAGAAAGCCAGAAGTCAGTGGTGAGAAATGGAAACAGAAGCACTGCATGCAGTGCTTGAGTTTTTGGACCCAAGAGCACTAATGTTCTCTAAAGTATTAAAGGACATCTGTGTCCTACCTTACGTATGGCACAAGTCTGTGCTCTCCTCATATCTTATCCCAGTTCATTCCTCTCAAAGCAACAGCTAATCTTAGTTGTGTGCATCTTTCAGAAAGGTGTATATATGAAGCTCAGAAAGCCCAAACCCCAATGCATTTTTATCACCAAATAGTCTTAATTCATTTTCTTTTGCTATAACAAAACATGTAAAGTTTGGTACTTGATTTTTTCAAATGAATGTTTGCATAGCTCAATGTTTTAGAGACTATAATTCCACACTTGAGTGGCTGGATGGTTTGACTTCTAGTGTGGACCCCCAGGTGTGTCACATATTAGGTGGAATTCTTACAGGATGATGTGTAGCAGGAAGAGATCATATGGTATCATAGAAAACAAGGAAGATTCAAGAGACAGACTCATTCTATCATAACAAACTGTTCTCAAGGGAACCACTCATTCTGCAAGACTGACAGTAATCCCTGCTGAGGGCAGAGCCCTCAGTGACCTCCCAATAAGCCTCACCCTTAAAGGTCTTCCTGTCCCTCAGTACTACCACGTGGGGACCAAGCTTTAAACCCTTGGGGGACAAACTACATCCAAATCACAGCAGTCTTACAAGCAACAGAAATTAACGTTTAAAATATTTTTTCTAAATTATGTCATTATAGAAGGCATCATATTTTCTCCAATTTTTTCTCTATTCTTCCTCTTCCACCCCTACATCAAATAAATCAAACTACAATCCATCTAATATACAATCATAATACACAACATTGTTTTAATGGTTATCAAGAAGGAAAAATAAAGTTGTCAATTAAACCCTGATTCATACTTGGCTTCTGAGATGCTAAAAACATTCAGTAAAAAAAATCTCTGAACTACCTCGCGTGCGCACGTGCACACACACACACACACACACACACACACACACACACATCACTCAATGAATTTCTCTAGCAAAGTTAGAAAGAAACATCATTAAGAACAAATTATACTTATGTCAAGATATACTTATGTCATCCCCAAAAAGGAGGGGATAGTGTTTGAGGTTTATTTCATGACATATATTTGCTGCCTAAAGACAATTCAGAAAGGCACTGACAGATAATGGGCCACATTTCATATCTGAGAGATGCACCTTATTTTTAAAACTGAAAGCAAAGACCCATTAGATTTCCTTTCACTCTTACCTCAGAATAGCAGGACAATTTCCATCATACTTGTTCCTTTTTTCTTGTTCCCTTCGTCTTCTATTTTCTTCTCTCCCTTCTGTGTGTCTCCCTCTCCACCTTTCCCAGTCTCAATTAATTGTCTCCATAGCCCATTAATGTGGCTTGCCTCTATGGTCCTTAATAATCACCTTGCATGTGTTTATTACACTCGATAGGAAATAATTCTATTGAAGCTCATTTTGTGTCCCGTTTGTAAGTAATCTCATGTCTCTATGTCTTTACTGCTACCACTAGGAAGGTAGTATTTTTAGCTTTAATAAAAGTTCATTATAACCATGGAGATCATAATGGGGACTCATGAAACTGCAGGGCTGGTAGTGACTCCATTTCCCAAAAAGCCTGGCACCTAACTATAATGGAGAGGACTTGCATTTATCTGGCATAATGCCCCAATACCTAATAGTGGCCATTTTCTCTTCAACACCAAGGATTTATTTAGATCAACTTACTGATTGCATTAGTTATTTGCTAAAACTTTAAGTAGGTCACTCACATAAAAAGGTGATGCCAATTCATCCAAATTTAATTATTCATCAACTCAGTGTTTGCTGTGTCCAAGCTTTGTCCTGACACTGCCCGGTACTCATGACAGGTCAATAACTAAGGTACAGTCTCTGGTTTCAAGTGTAACAGAAAAGGGAAACACATGAGAAATTACACGTAGTCAAAACCCAAGCATAAGAGCACACATCTGTCATCGCAGCATTTGAGAGGCCGAGGCAGGAGGATTTACAAGTTCAAGGGCAGCCTAAATTATATAGTGAGACCCTGGCTTAAAGAAAAGCAAAAGGAGTTTCATCACAGCAGAGTGGTGAGTGGCAGCAATTCAGCCTTTCCAAGATTTAGAATCCAGACACTAGATAATAATAAATTGGAGAAGAAGAGCAAGAGAAAGAGAAAAGAAGTAGAGCCCTACAATAGGGAAAGAATTGACAAGAAATTAAAAGAGACAGACTGCAGCGCAGAGAATGGAATAAGAGTCCAGACTTCCACTCTGACTGTGCTAAGGAAAGTGAGCACTAGTAACATTAAGGGTTTCCAAGGAGAAACAGTGGTAGGACTGTGTTAGGGGTTGTGCTCTAGAAGAACAGTAAAGGATTTTTCTCTGATAGCAGCACCCTCACAGGGACAAGCTAGAAAAGAATCCCAGTGCTAGCACCTATCATTCCCTGGAAAGAGATTAAGATTCAGTACCATTCTACAAAAGGACTGTTTGGATCTGGGACCAAAGACAACTGCAGGACACCCATATATCATGGTTCCCAGTGTCACCCTCCTACAGTGACTGCGTACGAGACAGCCACAGGAGACAGCTGCAGATAGGGAGTGGGATGAAAGAGATTTTCCAAGGATTGAAGCTCAGATCAGACTGGGAAGGTCATGGGCCTCCACAACCCACAGCTGTTCCTAGCCAGGCTCAGTGAATGCTGCACTGGGCTGAAAGTCTTGGCACCAAATATGCAAGAGCTCACCCCACAGCCTGCATCCAGCACAGATCTGTGGGCCAACTGCCTTTCTCACCTGTCTTCCTAAGTGGGAACACATCTTGGCTTCAAAGTTGCTACAGCCTGAGTAAATACAAGGACATCAAGAATAGGGAAGCACTCTGAAAACCACAGCCCTTGTGGCTGGGTGGAGAATTGTTATACATTCAAGTTGCAGATTCTTAAATGAAGCACTATTCAAAAACACAGAAAGTCTGGACACATTTTTTTTCTTTTGTTCCTTTCCTCTTTCTTGTTCATTGGTTCACTGGATTTGAGGAAATTTTCCTTTATTCTTTCCCTTTTTTAACTTTTTTCCTTTTTATTTTTTCTTTGTCCTTTTTTTCATTAAATTTTTCCCTTTAATTCTTTTTACTTTAATTGTTGTATTGTTTTTCTCCCATTTTGCTTCTATCTTATATTTGTCATTTGCTTTTTCTATTTCCTTTACCAAATTCTACAAACACCTTCTAGTCCTTAATACTCCTTCTCACTCCCCTCTTTTCTTTCTCATCTCCTATAGTTTGTTTTCCTTCCTTTATTGAGATGTCCATTACTAACACCCAATAATTTAACCATGAAGCTTTATTAATCTTCAGATAGTTAACTCTCTAACACAACTATTGTTTAATTCTTTTCTACCATTAGTACAGATATAGTGGTTGCACTTAATACATATTAGCTGTATATAACTAAATACCTATGTGATTTTAGTGTTTATACCATGATTGTGGATTGGTTTTCTATGGTTAAGGTTGGTACATTATTCATTGTTTTGTATATCGATAAACAATTTCCCTTCAACAATATCATTATAGCTGATTCACATAATATCTAGAGTCACATAATTATTGCTATCAATGGATTATCTTGTATTCCAATACCCAAATTACCTCCAAGAGATTAACAATGTTCTGTTCCCTTCCTGGAGAACTAGGTCTTTGGCCAATTGCACTTCATCCTACCCTCCCAAATTAATGCAAATGGTTGGATCCTGAGGCAGAGGTGAGGACTATAGTTAACTACGTCCAAATAACATCACTGAAAAACAGACTGGCAAAGTTTTCTACAAATTTCAGCTTAAAAAAAACATGAGCTGGGATATAGCTCAGGGATGCAGTGCCTACCTGGCAAACACAAGGTCCTGAGTTTAATGCCTGGTAACACACACACACACACACACACACTAAAAATTAAAAAAGTGAGAAGATAAGGCAACAAAATGCTCCCAAAAAATTCTAACTCCCCTAAAGCCAAGCAAGAGGCATCAGGGGTAATAAAAACAAAAATCCAAAACTCTGAATTAATAGGAAAGATAATATAGAACATTAAAAATCAAATTGAAAAGGTGCTCAAGCCGGGCGTGGTGGCGCATGCCTGTAATCCCAGCACTAGGGAGGCTGAGGCAGGAGGATTGTTGTGAGTTCGAGACCAGCCTGAGCTACAAAGTGAGCTTAAGGCCAGCCTGAACTGCACAGTGAGACCCTGTCTCAAA
>PVKA01012222.1:0-11110 GCA_004027165.1 Ctenomys sociabilis
GTGGGGTGGTGGTGGTGGGGAGGGGGGTGAGGGGTGGGGGCGTGGGGGGCGTCTTCTCTGCTGCAGGACAGTCCTCCCTCCGGGGGTCGCTGTGGGAGGCCACTGTGGGAAGGCGTGAGTGCAAATCCAAACCCATACAGAGGCAGCAAGGCCGCAGAGGTGGCTGGGAGCCCTGGACGGCACCTTGGGCCTGCGCCATGGTGCGATCCTCGGCTCCTGGGTGGTGGCCCTTCTGTCACGCAGAGGTGTAGAACAATTTGAGAATGCAGAGCCTACCACAGCAGGGACACTACATGCCAAAAATCAGAACAGAGAGGTGTGCAGCGTTATGGGTTCTCAACATAGAAACCAGACCTGAGTCCAAATTAGAATTTAAATATGAGCATTTTATTACTGGGCCTGGGACCGCTTGACCATACTCACACAGCAGAGGACAAAGGGCCAGGAGCCTTAGAAGGTTTTAAAGGTAGAAACTGCATCCTGTTTGACAAACAAGTTTGTCATTTAACATAGAACAGTACCTTGAGGGACAGCGTGACCATTACTGAGCGTACGTTCTTTCTGGGAGCATTGTTTCCTGGGAACTCCCAGTCTATTGATGATTTATCGATGGTACACCAAACCTCCTTGTGGTCTTACAAGGAAGCAGGGTCACAGGAAGTTGAGCAGAGTAATTTTTTGACATTTAGTTTTATTTATTTATTTATTTATTTATATTTTTTTTGTCTTTTTGAGACAGGGTCTCACTATGCAGTTCAGGCTGGCCTTAAGCTCACTTTGTAGCTCAGGCTGGTCTCGAACTCACAACAATCCTTCTGCCTCAGCCTCCCCAGTGCTGGGATTACAGGCATGCGCCACCACGCCCGGCCTTGACATTTAGTTTTATATTAACTCTTCACATTACTTTTACATTAACCTCTTACATGCAGGTGTTTGCTAGGTGTGGGCTAGGACCACTCTTGACTGCAGCTGGGCCTCTATTCCAGAAGAGCTGGGCAGTGCCCGCCTCAGAGCTCCCTGGCCTGGGCACACTGCCCTGTCCTCACCGCATGAAGCTCACACATTGGGCCCCTCCTGTGGGTTCAGGTCTCAGGAGGCCACCTCGCAGTCTTTCGTGCTGTGGAGAGGCCTAGGATTGTCTTTCTAGGCTGGGCCCTATAGCCCCTCCCACCATGGAGCCATGGCCCCTGGATGACCACAAAGTGCCCTCCAGAGCTGGCCCAGCCTGTGGACCTTGGAGACCACTCAGCAGAGGCACTGCTTCCCCCTTTGCAGTGGGGGGTGGGCGCAGGGCCTGAGCTCTCCAGGACCTCTGTGATCACCCAAGGGCACAGGCAGGAGGCCAGAGCTGAGCCTCTGCTTTCCTTACACACCTGAGATCTTTTCTGTGACTCTGTGACAAGCCTGAGCTGGTTTTGTGTCACCCCCTGTCTTCTGAGGTTGGTTGCAGGGCAGGTACTTTCTTTTAATTTTTTTTTTTTTTTAGGGCAGATATTTTCAAAGTGCTTTTTTGGACAGATGAACCTATCAGATTAACAATAACCCTTAGTTATTAAGTTAGTTTTTTTTCCTTTGGTACTGGGAATTGAACTTAGAACCTTGCGCCTGCCAGGCAGGCATGCAGGCCTCTGAACTGCCTCCCTGACCCAACATCCCTTAGTTACTGTGGACTGCCCATGTCTGCAATCTCCCTAACTAGTGTACAGTAAAGGGTAAGTGAAAGGGGCAGATGGGATGATTCCAGGGCTCCGGGAGGACCAAAGCCCTCTCGTGGAATCTGGGATTCTCCCGGGATCAGGCCAAGACCTTCTCTGGGTAGCCCATCTCTAGGTATCAGAAGAAGGCAGGGGAGCACTCAAGAAGTTCTGGAACCGCTCAAGGACTTCTCCAAGTAAGGCACTAAATTAACCCCCCAGGAGTGAGGCACCCGAGGCTGCAGTCTTCGTCTAGGGGAGGCTGGAGCCGGTGTCCGAAGCTGTGCCCTTGCCTTGCCCTTGGAGGCTTCAGTAGGGCACACGGCAGAGAGGGAGCGTTCATGGCAGAGGCAAAGAGCAAGAGCACAAGGGAGCAGCTCAAGCAGCTGACTTCTCTTCCCACCTTACACTGTAATGCAAATCACCTGCAATAATCAATCACAAACTCCAGAAGCTGCTCCAAGACCACATGTGGCTTTGGGGGGACACCTATACATAAACCACAACACAGAGCCAGGGGCTGTGGCACATGCCTGTGATCCCAGCACTTGGGAGGCTGAGGCAGGAAGATCATCGTGAGTTCAGGGCCAGCCTGAGTTATTAAGTGAGCCTAAGGCCAGCCTGAGCAGTACCATGAGACCCTGTCTCATCCAGTCAGGTGCACCGGATTGAGCAGCACGCTGCTTTGAAGTTGATTCTGCTCACAATGGATTGCCAATGAGCCTCGGAGAGGAATGAACTGCTTGCTTGTGCGTGGCAGCTGGGCGCAGACCCGGGCACTGTTCCGGGGCAGGAGCAGGACAGGAAAGGTCACACATGGCACAGCTGTGTGCTTGTGAGGTGTCCGGAACAGGTACATTGATAAAGGCAGGAAACACATTAGCAGTGGCCAGGGCCAGAGTAGGTGGAGCTGGTGATGACCGTGGAGGGCTCTGAGGTCTCTTTTGGGGTGACAGAAATGTTCCAAAGTTTGGAGCACTTGCCTGGTGGCCTTGCAGGCGGGGCTAACACGGTGCCTGGCTTGGACACCAGCTGCTCCCTGAGGTGGCATGGCTGGGGAGACCCAGCAAGGCCCGAGCTGAGGGGCAGAACTGGGCATTTACCAGGGAGGCTAGACTCAGCCCGCCGCTGCCTGGGCCCTGGACCACTCCCGACGTGGTGGGGTGCTGCTCCCAGCAGACTCTGTGACAGCTGCATCACCCAGGAGTAGTCTGTGCTCCAGAGTCACCTGTGGGCACGGCTTAGCAGGGCCTGGGCACCTCCATTGGGCTGGGGCTCCCCGTCCTGCACAGCTTATTGTGCTGTGAGAAGGCTCTGCAGATGCCAGGGTCCACCCAGTGAGCTCTGTCCTTCCACACAGCTTTAATCCCGGCACCCAAGCCCGTTGCTGCCCTGCTTCGGTGAGACCCCCGGGGCGCCTCTGGCACCTTCCGGCTGTCGCCATCCCCACAAGGTGTCCAGGCACCGCTACACCCAGTAAGGACGCAGAGACCACAGCCTAGCAGCCTGTCCGTGGGCCACGGCATTGGGCTTAACTTAGAAAGTCAAAGTCACTTGTAGCAAGAAATGGCCATTCTGCCTTTTCAGAGGAGACGTGAAGACCCCACCCAGCAGCCCAGCCAGGCACTGTGACTCCACAGAGGGCCAGATGGTCTTTTTGCTGCACCTATCATTTCCCAGGAAATTGTGACAGCTGAATTTTTGCATGATGTGGCCCCAAATGGAATTTACAAAATGTGTGTGTGTTCCTGGGTTTGGCTGTGGGATGAATTCCTTCTCCCAGTCCTGTTTGGAAGAGGAGAAGCAGCCACTTCTTCTTCATGACTGGAGTCAGCGCTCAGGAAGTATTTCCTAGATAAGTGGGGTGGAGGAATGGGAGGATAGGTGCAGGAAGAGGTGGATGGAGGGATGGAGGGGAGGCCAGGTGGAGCTGGCTTGGATGGGCGGAAGGACGGTCGAGGGATGTGGCAAGATGGAAAAGGGAATGGAAGGAGGGAGAGTGGAGGGCACATGGATGGATGGGTAGAGGACAGACCCAGCTTTGGCATCCCGGGGACCCCGAGTTCAGCAGCGAGTCTTGGGTTGGCTGGGAGAGCACTTCGGGGGGCTGTGTAGTTCTCTGGGGGACCGGCGAGGATGACATCCAGGTCAGCGTGCCTCCAGAAGGCCTACACTCACAGTGCGCAAAGGAGGGTCGTGTTCCTGCTCAGAACGCAGCCCCCGCTGTTGCCCACCGTCTCACGGGGGGCGGGGGCAGCTCTCTGCTGAGGCTGGGAGGGCAGCACTGGGCTGGCTGCGCCTCGGGTTTCCCTGTCCTGCCGCCCCTGGAGACCTTCGTCATGTCATCCGAAAACAAAACTCCGCCAGATGCATCGCGGAAGACGACTCCTTTCAGATCTGAGTTCAATCCCGCCTCTGCTGGCTGTGACCTTGGCCCGGTCATACTATGCTGAAGGGTTAAAGGGTGAAGGCCCTGGTGGGCGGGGCCAGGCTGTGGGCGGGGCCGGGCGGGTAGAGCCAGGTGCAAGGCAGGTTCTGATGACCCTGCAGGTGCTGCGGAGGCTGAAGACGTGCTCTAGTGCGGTCTAATTCCAGCCGTCCTGGTACTCCCGGAGTCCCGGGCATCTGTGCTACTCTTTGCACTTGCACAGGTTAAGCCCAGGGGTGTGGCAGGTGAGTGGTTGGCCTTGTCCCCCAGTTCTTCCCTCATCCACAGGCCATATCCAAGCACATCCTCAGCACAGTTTCTGCCCTGGCTCATTTGTTCATATCTGTGTCACTAAGTTCTTTTTTTTTCCCTTTGGCACTGGGGATTGAACTCAGGACCTTGTGCTTGCCAGGCAAACGCTTATTCTACCGAGCTATCTCCCCGGCCCTTTTGTCACTAAGGAGCCTCCCCGGGGATTTTGGGGACCCAGGAGGTGTGGGACCCTTTCTACCATCCAGGGCTAGAACTGCGGACCAGGGAAGCCTTGGAAGCCTTCTCCAGGTCACTGGACAGCATCCCAGGAGGTCCCTGTACCCACCCTAACTGTGGGATTAAGTTGCAAGTTTGCCGGCTTCTGCATTGCAGAAAACAAATGTTCAGAGACATAGAGGGATTTTTTTCTGCAGGCAGAAATTTAAAATATATGCTCAAAGAAATGGGGGGAGGGAGGGAGAGAGAGAGAGAGAGAGCGAGAGAGAGAGACACGGATGGACAGATGCAGAGAGACAAGAGAGGGGGCCGGAGAGATGGCTCAGTAGAATAAGCGCTTCCCTGGCAAGCACAGGGCCTGAGTTCAATCCCCGGTTCTGCAAAACAACAACAAAAACAACCCCCCCCAAAAAAAACAAAAAAAGAGACAGAAAGAGAGAGGATGAAGTATTATGATCAGAAGCTGGGTAAATTCATGAGGCTGGGGAGGGGGTGTCCCCAAGATGGGGAAAAGTTTGAATGAAAAATGTTTGAATGATTTTTGTTTCCTGAAGCTACAGGTTGAGCTTTTTAGGTACAGTTTTAAAATTCTGATTTTCTTGCCTCCTTTCTCTCTGCCTTTATTTTTTCCCATTCTACCTCAAGACGCCAGGGCAGTCCCTAAAGCCTGGGTGTCTCTGCCCTCAGTTCCACCAGGGGGCAGCAGAGGAGCGCCTGCGCCGGCACCTTGTCCAGAGGCGGTCCTGGAAGGCCGCGGGCAGGGAGGGCCAAGGGTGCCCTGGAGGAGATATCCGCGGGGGGGCTGCCCGGGCCAGGCCAGGCCAGGCCAGGCCGCTGGAGTGGGAGGGGGCTCGGGCGCTGTCCCAGGAGCCTGAGCAGGCTAATCCGGGGCTGGAGCTCGTCCTTGCTCTAGCGTGTGTGTGTGCCCACAGTCTCATTTTTCTGCAGAGTGGGGGTTCTGCTCAACCCCTTTCCCGAGGTAGGTTCTTCCCTAAGCGTTCACAAAGACGCCCCACGGTTCACTTGGGCTGACCCGGCTAGCCCCACCTGGACCCTCCATGGCCTAGGTCCTGGACTGGTCCCCTCCTTCCGCCTAGGCACACAAAGGGGTGCCACCTCCGCAGAGGCCGCCCCTAGACGACTCACAGGAGACCCTCTAGGGGCTTGCAGCAAGGATGGGCTATCACCCAGTAGGATGCCCGCGCACGCAGGCAAGGGCAGAGGGCCCAATGTGACCCCATGAACAGGCCCAGGGTGTTGCCTAGTCACCCTCCCTCTAAGGGAGCCTCCTTGGGAGCAGGGCTGGGATCAGTCTCTGACAGAGACAAGTGAATCCGCTGGACCCCGAGGCAGGACGGTGTAATGCTAGTCACAGAAGCTGCCGCTTATGTCTGGTGCAGCCCCTCCCAGGGCGGCATGTAGCCTGTCACAATGCGGTCCCCCACCTCAGGACAGTCCTTGTTCTTCTGTGCTGGGAGTGGGGTCTCTGTCTCTCTCCTCGTTAGACAGATGGCAAATTCCGCTTCTGACCCAGCTCTGCCAACCAAGACTAGGGAATCCGGCCCGGAGGAGTCCTGCTTGTCCTGGACAGCGCAGAGGGCAGTAAGGGGGTTCTGCGGAGAACTGGACCACATGTCTTGAATTACCCCCTCAGGCAGTTGGACGGGCCCAGCGGAGCTCACCTTCCTGGTCTGTCCTTCCGGATGGGCCAGCTGAGCGCGTCCAGCGTGATCCCGCCCGCCTCTGAAGTGCAGTGGCGGGGGGCAGGGCCAGCGACTGGCACTGCGGCGAAGGGCGCCCGGAGCCGGCGCGCTCCCTGGTGGAAGGGTAGCTCGCCTGACCGCCTGCCAGCCCGCGGGCCCGCGCTTCGGCTCCGCCCCCCAACTTTGGCGGGAGGCTCGCGGCAGGAAGTGGGGGAGCCGGGGCGGGGCCTGGGCCGCGGGGCGGGGCCGCAGATCAGGGGCCCCGCCCCGCCCCGCCCGGCCGCGCCCCCGCGTCCCCCGCGCCTCGGAGCCGCAGAGCCTGAGTCGGAGCGCCGAGCGAGCCGCGGGCTGCGGAACAAAGCCGGGGCGCGATCGAGCCGCGGCCTTTGTCTCGGCCGGCGGGGCGGGTGTGCCGCGGAGCCCGGGCCCAGGATGCGGCGCGCGGCCGGGCGGGCCGGGGAGCGCGGTGGGCGGCGCGGAGCCTGGCCCGGGGCCCGCGCCGCCTCCTGCGCCTGAAGGGCGACCCGGCGGCCGCACGCGGGCAGCAGCCGCGGATCCGCGGAGCGGAGCGGAGCAGAAGCGGGAGGAGGAGAGGGGCGCGCGGCGGCGCGGCGGGGACCCGGGGGCGCGCTCAGCCCCGCCCCGCCCGGCAGAGCCCCGTGCCGCCCGGCAGAGCCCCGCGCGGGCGGGATGCCCCGCGGCCGCCGCACTCGAGCCGGGGCGCAGCGCTGAGCCCCGCCCGCGCGCCATGGAGCAGTGGCGGCAGTGCGGCCGCTGGCTGATCGACTGCAAGGTCCTGCCGCCCAACCACCGGGTCGTGTGGCCCTCGGCCGTGGTCTTTGACCTGGCCCAGGCGCTGCGCGACGGCGTCCTGCTGTGCCAGCTGCTGCACAACCTGTCCCCCGGCTCCGTCGACCTTAAGGACATCAACTTCCGGCCGCAGATGTCCCAGGTGAGGGTCAGCTCGCGGGCGGCCGGACCTCAGGGCCCGGCGGGGGTCTCGCGGTGGCAGGAACGCGGGAGACGGGGTGCCCGGCCTCGGGCCGGCTTCTCGAGCGGCGATCCCGGTGGCACGAAGTTGGGCAAAGTCTCCCGGGTCCACAGAGCGCCAGTTCCCCGACCTGAGCCTCCGGCCCCGGGCGCGACCGGCGCCGCGCCCCCTTCAGCGCCCGGGCCCGTGGCCCTGCCAGTGTCCCCACCCCCCCGCCCCGGGGCCCGCCGCGCGCCGGCCACGGGCTTCACGCCCGGTGGACCCGGCCGGCGAGGACGGGCCACGCGCGCACAGAGCCCACCCCGAGGCGCGCCGAAGGGACTGGGCGGGGCGCGGTTCTCGGGCGGAGGGTGCTTTGGGGAACAAGGTGCCAACCCCGTCTTGGCCTGGACCCCGTCTTGGCCTGGACCCCTCTGGCTAGGGCTGGGGGCGAGCCACCTCCTTGAGTCCCCAGTGCTTCCTTGAGTGTGGCCTTTGTCGCGGTAGCGGCACGCGGTGACTGCAGGGGCAGGGAGGAAAATGTCCGCTCCGCTGGCCGCAGCTGCTTCTCTTGGTCCCTTAATGGGAACTTGGGTGAGAGTTAAGCGGAATCGTGGCTCGTGGGCGCCCGTCCAGCGCTCTTTGAAGGGATTCCGGGGGGCAAAGGGGGTGTCACCCCAGCCCAGCCGGTGTGGCCAGGCGCGCCCAGCCCTCTGGATAGGTGGCCCCTGTCCCAGCACCTGGGGCAAGCCCGAGTGGACAGAGGCCATTCTTTTGGACTTCGGGAATGGAGTGAGTCACCCTGATCCTGCAGCTCCAGCGGCGCTGCCCCCTGCCCTTCATGAGTCTGCCTTCCTGGGCTGCTGGAGCCCTGCTTCAGGGTAGATGACGAAGGGGAGCCCTTCGGGGGATGTAGAGGCGCCCCTCGCAGTGATAGTATTCCAGGACTCTGACCACCCTTGAAAGGGAGCCTGCCCGGCCTCAGCCCCCACATGCAGTCTTGGTGACAGCGCGGGGTCAGAATGTAGTGGCAGCACTGTACTGGAGCCTCCAGTCTGCCCTCACAGCTGGAGAGACCACACTGTGGCTGGAGCAAGGGCGGCTGCCTGTGGCACAGCTGGGCACTGATTTGCAAGGAGGCTGGGGTGGGCGGAGGCCAGGGTGGGCGGAGGCCAGGGTCGGTGGAGATGGGAGGAGCTCAGCTTGGCCTGCAGACCCGAGAGCCCTCCTGCCACAGCTCCCAGCTGGGGTTTGTATGGCCGAAGAAGTGAGGGGGGAGGGGAAGAGAAGGGGAGGGGAGGAGGGAAGACAAGGAGGGGAAGAGGGGACCCTGGCTATGGGAGGAGGCAGAGATCAGACCCTGGGCCAAAGGTTCCAGCCAGAGACACCTGAACTGGCAGGAATCAGCAGTCCTGGCACCACTACAGTCCGCTTAAGCCCCAGCCTGGCCCAGTACAGGGATATTAGGGAGGCTAGTGAGACTCAGGTACGTGATGGGGTCACATGCTGTCATTCATTGGATCTCCTGTTATCTCCCATCCTGTAGGTAACCCCGAAGAGCCTCAGTTTTCCAAGCCTAGTAATGACAGTTGCAGTCCCTGCCTCGCAGTCGTGGTCCTGTGCTTGCTTAGGGAAGGCTGCTGGTGTCCTTGGTTCAATCAGCAATTTGGGGGCCTCACCTAGACACGGGATATTGGCACGTGCTGCTCTGTGGCTAAGGCCTGACCTTGTCCTCTGTCCTCCTGTCTTGCATGGAGGGTGGAGTCAGTCCCTCCTTTGTATGTCCCTTGCCGACCCAGGGTCAGTGGCAGGTGGTGGGGGTGGGTCAGATGACCCCATGTGCACACTCAACAACTGGATGGACAACTTCCTGGGTCACAGGTGGCTGCACGGAGCTGGCCACTGGAACTAATGCCTCTCCAGCTGGCTGCCCTTGGCCCTGTAGGAAACCCACGTTGCTTTGGGGAGAGGGAAGGTATCAAATGTCATCTCTGGCCACTGTGGGTGGGTCACAAGGAAAACACAGCTGCCCTCTGACCTGTGCCGCCCGAGTGCCCAAGATCCCCAAGGAGGTACCACCCTGATTTGTAGATGGGGCGTTACAGTGCAGAGGTTGTGCTACTTGCCCTAGCTCACCCTGGTAGGGAGAGGCAAAGCTGCCTGGGGAGCCTCCTGGGATGTGTAAGGAAATCCTGACTCCAGGGCCTTCCTGAGCCATGTCGCACCCTGCTGGCTTTCTGACTTTCGTGTGTGGTGCCCGCCTGTTCCCTGGGGTGGCTGGGGCAGCAGGGCCATCTGGAAGCTCTGGGGGCGGCCTTCTTTGGGGCACATCCAGGGCTGCCATGGTGTGCACAGGGATGCAGCCAGCTCTGAAGCCTGTCGCGTGTTACCTGCTAGTACGCCTCACTGCTTCCCACAGTGACATCCTGTTTTCGGAGGATTTGGAGTTCCCCTCCAGCTCCACTCTGAGTTTATTTCAGCTGGGTTCTTGGCCGAAAGGAGCTCGGTAATAGTGTGCTGTTACTACACAGCTGCTGTTTGCAGACCTGGGTACCAGGCAACGTCACCAAGAGACCCCACCACCCACTTTGTTGTGCCCTCCAGGAGCTAGCAGGATGCACTTTATTTTATTCAGAGTGCATGGAAGCCACCTTGGGCTTAATTAATCTAATTAAGGATGGCCACAATCTGCTGATCCTGGGAAAGGACCAGTGTGTCTGGGGTGCCGGTGCCAGCAGCCGGCTTGCATTTGTGCTGTGGTGGCTGCTTCAGGGGACAGCCAGTTTGGTCATGCCTATATCACCCTGGTGTCTTCCTCCTACTGCCCGCTGGTGGCCTCTGACCCAGCAGAGTAGCCCGGGCTCGTAGCTCACCCGGTGCCTGAGCCTCCAGCCTAGCTCTTGTGGCCCCATCTGTGCCCCTTTTCCACCGCTGTCCATCATGTGTGGTCCCCTGGGGGGAATATCTCTGCTTCAGCCTGGTTCTTCCTGGGAATTCCTCCAATTTCCTGCCCAGGCCCCCGACACTCCGTGTGTCTTTGGCTTTGCACATCTGCACACCTTGTCCTAGCACGTGCACCGCCTACCACACACTTCGCTGAGCTTGAGACCTGGTTTTCCTGGAGCAAGCCAGAAGGGGGCCATCCATCCTGTGCGTGTTTTCTGGGGCTTTTGCAGAGTCTGGCCTCCCGGTGGGGGGCACTTTTCTATTCCTCTACTCCCCTCTTCCAGGAATACCTCCTGAGCGCCTGCCTGGGGCTGCCCAGAGGGTGCCACAGGGCTGCTGTCAGTTACAGGGAACACTGAGTGCAAGCGGGAGGCCCCCTGATGGCCAAAGTTTGTAATGTAAGGGTCCCGGGGTGCAGTAGAGACGGGAAGGCCCACTCGGCAACGAGAAACCTTTTTAAATGGTGGATATTTTATAAAAATTTGCAGACAGCCCTGGCTTCTAGCTAAGTTTTCATGCATGTAGCTTTCTCTTGGGCCACTTGTGGGTGAGTTGGCAGCTCCAGCACACAAGGGTGCCTGTTCCTGTGACCACAGCACGTGCAACGACAGGACCCCTGGTTTCCGGTTATCCTGCTGTTCCCTTGTTTCCTGCCAGCTCATCTCTGCCTTTCTTGTTTTCTGTGACCTTGACACTGCAGAAGGTCACAGACTCTGCTAGCATGTCTTGCTGTGCCTCGTCCTTTTCCTTGGACCCCAGCAGGTGGCCTGCAATGCAGATTTGTCCCATTGCTGGGATGCTGAGTTTAATTTATCAAGAAGATGGATTTAGCCAGACTTCGCCGCTGCCTGTCTCTGTTGCCGTGTGTCGTGAGCGCGGG
>PVKA01012222.1:19457-58681 GCA_004027165.1 Ctenomys sociabilis
GGTGCCTCGGTGGGAACTGAGCCATGACTGCAAGTTCAGACGGCGAGCTATCAGGGGCTCCCCGTGTCAAGGGCTCTTGGAGCCCCATGGGGTCTCGGGGGCATCTGGTGTAAGGACATCTGCCCAGGCGTAGGTCGGGGACATCCGTGTTTCCTTGCTGTCCCTGTGCTGAGTCCTGTGGCAGCTGCGGCAAGTGAAACAACCTTTGGTTTGGTTCAGCATAATGCAGCTCAGTGCTAGCAGGTGTGCGCCGGGCACCCCGCCTCCCTCGAGAGCCTTGTGCTGCTTCTGTCCGGCCCCTTCCGCTGTCCTCAGATGGCCTCTTCTGTGCCCTTCCTGCTTGTCCCTTAGGAAGCTGTGCTTGATGGCTTAGGGCCAGCCTGACCCTGGCTCTGGCCTGTGACCTCCCCTGGAGTTGGGCTTCTTGCTGATCTTGGAGGCCCCGTCCCAGCAAGGTTGCGACCTGAGGTTCCAGGAGTTGGGATGTGGACGTTGTCCCTTTGGGGTTCACCAGGATGCAGTAGTGCAGCTGCTCTGGGGGTGCCTGAGCCCTCTAGGGGAGGGGGCGAGGGCTTGGCCCAGCTTCGCGCCCCCCTCCTGCCGTAGCTCCCGTGCCCTGCGCAGGCTACCTTGCACTGTGTCCGCAGGCCGGCTTGCTCTGCTGCCCTCTCACTTCCCTAGGCTGTCATCCTCGAAAGTAGCACCTGGGGCCAGGCGGCAACTGCTGCTCCCCCCCCCCTCCTTCTGGGGCTGTCCTAAGGGTTCTGCAGCCTGACCTGGCACCTGGCAGAGCAGGCTGACAGGTTGGATGCAGGGTGAAGGCTGCAGCGTGGATGAGGTGTGAGTCCTCTCTTGGTGGAGCCAGGGCCCTTGGGTGGTGACGTCACCTGTCGTGTCACAGCACGGCCTCCCACCTGTGCTGGCTGGGGTTCCTGTCCAAGGGACCCAAGTTCCTCGCATGCTTGCCCTGCCTGCAGGGGTGGCTTCCTGGGCCAGTCCCCACCTTCCTCTTCTCTCCCTCCTCTGAGCTGGGAGGAACCACCCACCCGAGCTTCCCCGTGGGAAAGGCCCTGGGTGAGGAGCTGGGGCCTCTGCAGAAGTGAAACTGCCAACGCTGGAGCCTGGGTGGGGCCTGCAGGGCAAGATGGGTGACCCTCCCGGGTATCCTTCCCCTCTGGGGAGCTGCTGTCTGCTTGGCGGCACTGTGGGGGGGCGCTTAGGGCCTGAAGGTTCTGCTTCCCCAGAGTTTGTCCTTAGGCCTCAGTGTCCACACCTGGCTGTCCCTCCAGGGCAGGAGAAAAAGCAGAGGCGCGGCAGGCAGCCTTGCGGGAGCTGGGCAGGTGAGGTGGCAGGTGAGGTGGCAGGTGGGCATTTCTGCGTGCTTTGTGCAGGCGTGCCCCGGCAGCTTCTGATCCAACAGCCCAGAGCCCCCTCCTGGCCCTCCCCGATGCCCTGCGCTGGTATAACTGGACTTTCCAGCTTCTCAGTTAGTTCACTGTGGGGGAAAAAGACGGATATCAGGCCAAGAGCTGTTTCCATGCTTGATCAGGGATCCGTTCCACCCACACCCAGCCAGTGGACACAGCTTTTAGGAAATGCCAGAAGCCACGCTACAAGAAGGCACTCAGCAGTGGAAAGGCAGAGCCCTCAGCCCCGCCGCCTGGCGCCCTGGGTTTGCAGCCACTCAGAAAGAACCAGGGACGCAGAGGTCTGAGGGCGTCAGGCCTGGGCCGCGGGGTGGCCTGGTGCGGGGAGGCCGGCCAGGGCCTGGCTCACAAGGTGCAGACCACCCCACATTGGCAGGAAGTCCTCCGCCCTCCCTCCTTCTCAGAACTCCAGGGCTCCTGGATGGCGAAGTTGAGGCTCTGAGAAGGCAGTACCTCGTCTGAGGTCACCAGGGCTGCCGTGCTGGGCACACGGTCCTGGCTCACGGCCTTTGTCCCACTGGATCCTGGCTGTTGTGTGAACCTGGCAGGAGAGCAGCCAGTGAGGACGGAGCGAGTCCCCAGTGTGGCCCGCTGACCTCTGGGCCCTGGCTGTGGGATCAAAGGTCCTTCCTTACTAAAGCTGTGAAAAGTTCCTCAAGCTGGGAGGGGCCTGAGGTGCCCCAGGTGACGGGAGATGGGGGCCGAGCAAGTGAGGATTGGGACCCCTCTTTTTATGTATTTAGTATGGGGTCTGCATGGTCTCACTACACAGATCGGACTTGTACTGATTCTCCTGTGTTCAGCTGCCCAAGTGCTGGGATTACAGGCATGTGCCACCACACCCAGGCTCAGTCGCAGTTTCAGGGTGCCCTGGGGGCAGGGCTGGCAGAGCACACCGGCGATCTAACCCGGCGTCTGCCTGAGCGGGTGCTTTAGTCCACTGAGTCCTATCTAGCTGCTTTGTGGAAAGTTTGTGAGTTTTTTGGGTGGTACCAGGGATTGAACTCAGGACCTTACGCTTGCCAGGCAAGCACTTACTCCATTGAGCCGCCTCCCCGGCCCCCCGAGATCCCCATTTCTGATGGAGGGGTGTCCATCTGCTGGGGAGGCATCTGCTAAGCTTGCGTGTGCCACACACAGACACAAGGGAGATGCACACGAAGAGCTCGAGGAGTGGGAGAGCCGTGTTTACGCCTCACGCTGCCTGTGTGGAGTCCAGAGGGCTCCTGGGGCCTCATGCACCAGCAGACGCCCCTGCGGGCGCTAGTGGCTGTGTACACACCCCTCTGCCCACTGTGATGTGCACGCACGCCTACCCAGGCTCCTCGTGAGCACAGAGCCGGGTTGCACCTGGGAGAGGGAAGTCTTCTGCCCCTGGGTGTGTCGGTGCAGTCCCAGGCCCTGCACCGAGCTGTCACCCGTGGGAAGTGGTGGCAGGGCCTTGCTCCCAGTTCCAGCCCTTGGGCCAGAGGTGGTCCTGTGGCTCCAGGGGAGAGTCCTTGCTTCCGGGATGGCTGTGGCTTTGAGTCTACCTGATGTCTGGTGGAATCGTTCTAGTCTCTGCCCTCGTCCTCATGCGGCCTCTCCGCCTCCCTCCTCTTTGGCACTGGGATTGAACCCAGGGAGCACTGAGCTATGTCCCCAGCCCTTACTGATTGATGGGCTGAGCTTCTGGGAATTCTCCCATGCCAGGCAGGCATTCCACCATGAGCTACACCCCAGCTCCTTAAAAAGCTTTATTTCAAGTCATGGTCTCGCTAAGCTGCCCAGGCTGGGCGTGAACTTGAGATCCTCTTGTCTCAGCTTCCCTCAGTGCTGGGGTGACAGGTGTGAGCCACATGCCCCTTTCCTAGGGACACACTTCTCAGCCCTCAGGGCCGCTGCGCACCCAGGGAGGATCTTGAGGTCCTTCACATGGTCTCATCCACAAAGACGCCTGTAGTAACTCACCTGGAAGCCTCCTGGTCAGGACACGCCCCTTGGGAGCAACATTCACCCTACTGGCTTTGCCTTGTACTTGTGTCCCATGTGCCAGACTAATGGCATTGCGGTGCCTTTGGGCACAGCTGGGTGTTGGTGAGGTCGTGGGCAGGGGTCCCACCGGGCAGCCCAGTTTGCTGCAGGAGCTGAGGAGCTCGGAGTAGCAGCCGGGACAGCCTTGTCTGCACTCCAGCCTCCAGGACTGGGATCCCTGTTGTTTGTCTCCACCCCCCCCCCCCCATATGCTGCTTACCTACTGCGGGGAGGGGGGAGAGGGGAATGGGGCTGGAGGATTGGGAGGTTAGGGGGTAGGAGTGGGAGTAGGGGTGGGGGGATGGGTTAGTGCTCCCTCCCCTCCCGGGACACACCCACTTCCACCTGCTAGGCCCTGCCTTTTAAAGGTCCAGCTCCCCTTTGTTCTGGGGATGCTTTCTTGGCACTGGGGCCTTTGGGGCATTTCCAGAGCAGTCAATGACCCCCTGGGGATGGCGGGGGTCTATGGGAACTGCTACCACTGACTGCAGGGGGAAACTGAGGCTCTGAGTAGGTGTGGGGGCCAGAGGTTCGAGCTGAGCAGGGCCCCAGAGCACAGGGGCTGCTGGGCGCGGAGGAGGCTGTGGATGGGCTCTGGCTTCCAGGCGCCCAGCCAGGCCGCTTCCTGCAGCTGGGGCTTTGGAGACATCCCCAGGGTTTGGGATGGGGTCTCTAGGGTGCACCCGGTGCCCCTGGCCGTGGCTCTGACTGGGGGTATGGAGTGGAGGACCCTTCCAGAATGAAACGTCACCCCGCACCACTCCTCACGTGGGTCTCCAGATGGGGCTGCAGTTTGCCCTCCTGCCTCGGGCCTTGCTGTGGTCAAGTTTCTCTTCTCAGCTCCGCAGGAGAGGCTAGTAACAAGGACGTGGTGGCACACACATGCCTGTAACCTCAGCACTTGGGAGGCTGAGGCAGGAGCAGCTCGGCGAGGGCAGCTGAGGTGCTGGGCCTGGCTCTGCAGCTGGGTCATCCCGGGTGCCGGGGAGAGTGCTGGAGGACATGGTGTGACCTTAGAGGCCGCTTTCCAGAGGAGGAGGGGAGATGGAGAGGATGAGGTATCCGGAACAGGGAGTGATTTCATGGATGGCTTTTGGTCCTGCACAGGGCTTGACTGCCGCAGGGCAGGGGCCACAGTCGGTTGGGGGGTGGGCAGCAGAAAGGGGCACAGAGCTAATGAGCCAGCAGCATCAGAAGTGGCTCGGGGAAGCTGGTTTTAGACAGACTAGGAGAGCAATTTCCTGCCCGCTTTGCTGAAAACCTCTGCTTTGGCCCTGACCTCGAAGCTTGGATGCTCTGGGATTCTCTTTCTCCCTCAGGCTCAAGGAAGCCATTAGCCACTGCTGAGCAGGTCTTCCGGGGTTGCTTTTCAGGGGCAGCAGATTCAGAGCTGGACTGTGTTCTGTGTCCTCGGAGCCTGTGGCAGGCCTGCACACAGTGGGTCCCTGCTCAGTGTCTGTCGGCTGTGAACTGTCGGGGAAAGTGAGGCTGGAGTTGACTTCTCCTAGCTTGGGTTAGGCCTGGCGCTGTGTTTCCCTTCGACTGGAGTTCGACTGCTCAGCTGGGCACAGCCAAGCCGTGAGGGGACTTGTGGCCATGGGCACTCTTGCTCTCATGGCACGGGCTGGAGTTCAGGGTCTTGGCTCTGGAATCAGATCTGTCAGACCCCTGTTGCCAGGCCCTGCCCCCAGCAGCCAGCTGAGCCACTGTGGCCCTGCCTGGGAAGTTGCCTTTCCAGCCGGGTGAGCAGGTGGCCCAGGGACGCTGCCCTGTGGAAGGCGGGGGTGGGGAGGCAGCGTGAGCTCTGGGAGACAGGAGGTTGGGGAGCGGGAAGGAGCAACTTTCAGGCCACTATAGGTGTTGGTGGAGCTGGCAGCGTCCCATGCTCCGGCCGCCTAGGATGACCAGAGGGTGGCAGAGCGTTGGGGTGCTTGGGGGAATCCGCCCCAGCCAGGACCCATGTCTGAATCGCTTTGTCTTGTCTGGGGGATCGCCTTTGCTGGACGAGCTCTCACTCCCTGGGGGTGGATGGCTGCGCGGCAGGCGGGTGGGGTTGCCAAGCAGAGGAAGCGCAGGCTGGGATGAGCACTGCGCCGTGTGCCCCGCACACTGCTGCCCTGGCCCTTCCTGCCACCAGCCTGAGCCAGCCGGGCGGTCGGTGCAGATGCTGCCTGTCCCCTTCCTGTCGCCTGCCCTGCCCCAGCAGACCTCTGCGGGCGGGCACGCAGGAAGCTGGCCTGGCTCCAGCTCCTGGTGGAGGGGCTGCCCATCCCACAGGGGCGGCCGGATCCATTACACACCCGGCTGGCACCTTGTCCCTGCTGCTGCAAGCATTGTGAGGGAAAGGCCCTGAGCGGGCGGAGGGTGTGTCCCTGTCCAATTGTGCGGACGTAATGGAGTCCCCACGCTGAGCAGATCACTCTGCCTGCAGCAGAGGGTGGTGGGAGCGGCAAAGTGTCTCCTGAGGCCTAGAGCCGTCACAGCAGCCCTGGGAGCAGTGAGGGAAGCCACAGGGGCCACGGAGCTGGGCCGATCTGGGTTCCAGAGAGCATCAGTTCTGCATCTGAGCTTTTGGCCAGCAGGCTGCTATGGCTGTGGCCGTGGCCGTGGCCGTGGCCGTGCCGTCCCACCGTCTGTGCTCTTCTGGCAGAGATGGGTCTGGAAGTGAGGGCCACCATCTGGGCAGTGGGGTACACATGGTGGAAGCCCCTGCGTGGCCATTGTTGCTGGGGAAATGGGTTGTCCACAGGGGCAACTCAAGGTGCCTTGTGGACATCCGCTTGTCTGTTTCGGGCGCTGCTCTCTTGCGTGGATGATTTGGACCCAGAGGGAACCAGGAGGTCCAGGGCCCACCCTGCGGAGTGTCTGGCCAGCTGTCGCCCAGGATCATGGTGTGTCCACACCCGCGGGCCCCGACTCGATCTGTTCTGACAAGCTGCACCTATTAAGCGATAGCCGTGCTGTGTCACATGGCTGCTGGAATGTGCTTGGCATAAATAAAACAAGACATTAATTCGCCTTCCCGTTTTGTATTGACCAAAGGCACCCTCTGCTGCCAGGTGGAGTTCCCATCAGCATGACTGGACTCAGCAGCCGCCCGGGACAGCCGGTGCCCCTTCAGCCGGGCGCACGAGGACTGCGAGGGGCTCCCTGTGCCCCTGGCGTGCACGGAGCCTGGCTTGGAGTGTGACGGCAGGCTGTGGGGTCCTGGCTGTCAGAGGTAGCACACGTTAGGAGAGAAGCTGTGTTCTCTCCGAGCTTGGGAGCTGCCGCACTGGCCCTCCTGGGTTGGTGTCCAGGTCTGCGGGGGGACGGATGGGGTGGGCTCTTCTCCCCGCTGTCCTGCTGGAATGGGTGCACATGGACAGGTGGGGTGGTCGCCACGTCCTGGCCGACCACAGTTTGGCCTCAATGGTCCCTTCTTGTGTTCAGGGAAGGGGCCCCACGTTGTGTGTGTGTGTGTGGTAGAATTCTTCCTGTGCATTTTACAGATGGAGAAACTAGAGGCCCAGGGAGGCCCAGAGGTGGCTGAGTAGAAGCAGTTTTAGGGCACAGGCAGCGGCCCCCAGGCTGTCAGTGCTAGTTGTGCCCACCTGAGGGCTGTGTTGAAGTCTGGCCACACCAGGGGTTGCCGAGACGGGTGGTGTGGCTGGGTGACGCCAGCTGGGCTTGAGTGAGGACGCTTGCACATTGGTGACTAGTGTCAGAACCCCAGCGATGGGCACAGAGGGCCTCTCGAGCCTGGTGGTGGGGTGTCCTTCCCAAGCAGGGTGACTTCCTGATGCAGCAGCCAGGGAGCCCCGAGGCCGCCCTGCTGGGCAAGGCTGAAGGGCACCTGCCTCTTCTCTGCGTTTTCAGTGACTGTGCCCTGGGTTCAGAGCCCCTGGTGGGGGTGGGTCGGTGGTGGGGGTGGATCGGTGGAGCGCCTGGGCCTGTGTCCGTGCAGCGGGCTCACAGGCTGGGCTTCTGCCTGACTTTCCTAAAGAGACGTTTTGTTTTGAGACGGGCTTGCTTTATAGTTCAGGCTGGCCTGAAACTCATATAGCCCAGACTGGCCTTGAGCTCACGGCAGTTTTCCTGCCATGGTCTCCCGAGCTGGCGCCACAGGTGTGCACCACCACCACCCCTTTTTATTCTTCAAAAAATCCTGTTTTTCTCCGCTTAGACTCACAGGGCGGCGGCGTGAGGGTTGGTGACCCGGCCTGGGAGGGCAGAGCAGCCCAGCGTACGGCCTCAGGCGGGGCAGGGCCTCTGGCAGCCTCCTTCTCTGGATGGCTGCCGGAGCTGGGGGTGGGTGGCGGCTTGGCCTGGCCCCCTGAGTTCTGGAGAACCCCGAGTACAGCAGGGCTTTCGTGACGGCCAAGAGTTGGTGTGTGCACGGCGCCGGTCAGTGCGGAAGGGACTGGCTCCTGCTGAAGGCACAAGACGACCAGGTGCACAGAGCCCCCAGGCACCTGCTACTCTGTCTTAGCCACCAGAACGCTGCAGCAGCCAGCCTAGGAAACATCTCCTGTCCTCAGGGGTCAGGCAGGCCTGTCCTGTGCCTCGGCCAGCAGTACCTGGGGCCCTCCCTCCCTCGAAGCTGTCTTCCCTAGCCTGTGGGGCGGTCCTGAGTGGAGCATTTGGTTTTATAGCCGCATGCAGAAGTGGCCTTGGTGGGCCTGGGCCATCTCTCGTTCCCCCCTCCCCCGGCTTCTTTGAAGCTGAGTGACAGATGACATAGGACAGCTGCCTGGCCTAGGCGTCTGGCCGAGCCTGGTGGGGACCTGGTGTCTGGCACTAATCTGGTTCCATCCTGATCACATCCGAGGGGCCAAGGTGGCTGAGAGGCCTCCAGCAGCTTGGTCAGGCCCAAGCAGGGTGGTGCGGCCGGTGCTGGGTGGCCCTCACCCTCCTCTTGTCTCAGACCTTTGAGGCCCTTTCTAGAACCTGCCTGTCCCTGCTGGTGGGACTGTGAGGCTTTGAGCAGCCAGGCCCCAGCTGTCTGTCCCCCTGGGCCCTGGAGCTGCATGGGGAGGAGGGACCTACCTGGGTGGATAGGAAGGGGCCGGGAATCAGACTGCACCGGCCGTTCCTCCCTCCACACTGGGACCTTGGTTTCTTTGACCCTGCAGTGAAGGAGGGAGGAAGACGGGCCATGGAGGAGCACCCGCAGCCCACCCAAGGCCCCCGTCTTGAAGCAGATGTCACCCTGCTCCTGGATCTGCCACCTTCTGGCTGGGTGCTTCCTGCCTCAGTTTACTTTTGTGTAAACTGGACAAATAAACACAAGTGAGGGGCCTCAGGAGATGCCCTGTGAGCGGGCTGGGCTGTGGGGACACGCTTTGCACTGAGCCAGTTACTAGCGCCTTCACTCTAGCCTGTCACTGTCACGCCAGAAGTCCTCCCCGCCTGCTGCGGGTGCCCCGGATGGGCACTGAGCAACACCAGGCAGGATTCCCGAAGCCCAGGCTGGGTGCGGTGGCCAAGGGTGGGATAGGGCCCAGCCAGGCCAAGCCAGGCCAGGCAGAGAGGCTGAGTCCCCAGCAAGGGTCGTTGGCTCATCTGAGCCCAGAAAGGAAGCCTGGCCGTAGGCTGTGATTATGGTCAGGACCTGTGTAATTAACTCTAAAACGGGAGGCTGAGGAGGCAGTGAAATAAATGCTTTGAGGAAATTAGAGATGGCCAATTGCAAAAAATACTTGAGCCAGGCTGGAAGCCGCAGCAGCCCTTGCCCCAGAGCAGAGCTTGGGGCGCAGAGCAGGGCGGTGTGGGCTGGCCTCCATCCCTGCGGGCCCCAGGGTGGCTGTCGCTGCTGTGGGGGCCGCATGCTGGGGTGCAGCAGGTCCAAACTGTCCCAGCTACTGGTGGCCGCGAGCAGCGTCACGTGGACAGTTCCTGCCCCATTGTCATGTGGCCTGCGCCCATGGTCCCGTCTCTGGGCTCCGCTGCTGTCATCTGTGTCTTTCATCCTTTTATTGTAGGAAAGCCCACAGGACATACAACTCCCAGGTGTTTAAATCACGTGATTTCCCCTAGCATGAGATCCCCAAAGCATAAATAAAAAGCAAAATAAAAGATAGGTAGTAGATGGGAGGGACACAGATCCCTCACAGGGAAAGAGGGTCAGGGGTGGGGGTAAGGACAGGGAAAGGAACTAGGGTGTGCCACGCAGCGCCCCAACTCTGCACAGGGAGTGTGACCCGGACGTGCCCCACACTGCTAACGGAGGGAGGAGGGGGTGGGGCAGGAGGGAGTGGGGCTCTGCGTTCTTCCTGGACCTGGTGAACTCTATGCCAGAGAAACTTCCGGAACAACTCTGGAGACTTCCGGTGAGTGGAGCGTCCGCCCCGATGGTCTGTGTCCTCCAGAATCACCAGGTCTTGAGACGCGGCCCGAGGAGACTTTGAGGTCTGTGTTGTCCAAAGCAGCAGGTTCCAGCCACGTGAGGGTTTTCATTTAATTAAAATTACACAAGAAACTGGGGTTTCTGGTCGGCCTCGCGCTTGGTGGGTGCACGTGAGGTGGCTGTTCTCGTGGACGGCCACTCGAGGCCGTTGCTGACATCCTGGGAAGTTCTGTTGGAGAATCCTCTTCCAGGCTCGTGGTGACGAAGGAGATGGGACAGCTCGTGTCATGTGTGGTCCTGGGTGGGGCCCTGCAGATTTTAGTTATGAAAGGGTGCTTCAGTTGTCCTTTATGGGGAGTGAAGAAATTTAAGTTTGGCCTGTGCGGCCTCTGTGCCACTGTTCAGGTTTTTTTGGTCTTTTTGAAACAGGGTCTCCTTATGCAGCTCAGGCTGGCTTTGAGCTCACTTTGTAGCCCAGGCTGGCCTTGAACTTGGAATGATCCTCCTTCCTCCGCCCCTCGAGTGCTGACACTACTGATGTGCGCCACCAGGCCTGGCTTACTGTCCCAGTTTTGGTGATAGGTGTGTGACTGGGGAGAGGACACCTCTGCCCTTAAGAGGTGCAAGCTCAAGAGCTTAGGGATAAAGGAGGGTCACCTTTCTGGTGACCTTGGGTGTTCAAAAGAAAGCGCACACAGGGAGAGACAGACAGACAGACAGGCGCAGGGCCAGAGAGCGGCTCTGAGGTAAAGGAAGTGGGTCGTCCGCACAGGGCCCAGCCTGAGCAGCAGGTGGTGTGGCCTGAGGCGGCAGAGCTGGGCCCCTGCCTGCTGTGGGACAGAGGAGTGTCAGGCAGGTGCTCCTGCAGCGTTCCCTGGTGCTGGGTTTGCACCAGCCTGAGAACATGTGGATGTTGCTGCCTGCTGCCCGCCGCTGACTCTGCCCTCTGTCTGTTTCTGGTGGGCAGCAGGGGTTATGAGGAGTGGCCTGAGTCCTGGTCACTTTAGACCGTCTCTGCCAGGGTCCCGGCCTTGCCCACCTCTGTGCCGGGCTGGGTTGGGCCAGGTGGTGCCCATGTGCCAGGAGCGCTGTCAGGGAACACAATTAGCACAGGAGGCGGGGACACCAGAAAACCAGGCCGCCCTGCCGTGCTGCTCTTGTGCAGGTGGGACCTGAACCCAGCGCTACCTTGCTGGCTGCCTCTGCAGGAGGCCTGGGCTGGTACTGCTCACACCCCGTCTCTGTTTGCCCTCACAGGGGTGGATTCTGGAACAGGCTGGGACCAGACCCAGCCATTGGAAGGTGGAGGCGGGGACCCGTATGTGATGTGGAGGTTCTAGCCTTGTGCTCCTGGCCCTTGATCACGTGGCCACCACCGCTGACCGCGGGGCTGCAGGGCTTCCTATGGGACGGCTCCTGGCTGCTGGCTTCGTGGTCTTACAGTAATTAGGGGTTCTGTGCCGCGGGAAGTCACGTGTATGGCGTGCTCTGCCGTCCCTGCTGACCTCAGCCCGTGACGGTCAGCGTTAGGATGTGCTGGCACCTGTGGGCAAGGTGGGGGGCGGACAGCTGAGCAGCTGCGAGGAGCCAGGGAGCCAGCGGCCTCCCCTCCAGCACCCTGGTAGGGATGCAGACTTCCCAGCTAGCCCCATCAGACCTTGTGGCTCTGGACCGCAGGGCGCAGTGCAGAGGTGGCCCCGGCTCCATCCTGGCCACCTACCTGGCCGCGGCCAGCTCCCAGCTGCCCTCTGGGCTCTCCACGTCTGCAGCGTGCCCCTTCAGGCTGCCGCGGCTGCGATCCCCCGCCTGCCGGCGTACTGACTGCTCCCTTCTTGCCTCTAGTTCCTGTGCTTGAAGAACATCCGCACCTTCCTCAAAGTCTGCCATGACAAGTTTGGCTTGAGGAACAGTGAGCTGTTCGACCCCTTCGACCTCTTCGATGTCCGAGACTTCGGGAAGGTGAGTGGACCCTGTCTCCTGGCTCAGGCGCAGGTGCAGTGGCCAAGCGTGGCTGGGGCACAGGAATAGGACGCGGCTGACTACCGCCAAGCCCCATCGTATGCTGGGTAGTGTGGGCCAGACTGGTCCCAGCTGCCCACCAAGCCGGGCCAACGGGTGGCCTGTGTCAGGTGTCTCAGACTGGCGTGTGGAGGGAAGGCAGGCTGTGGGGGTTCCCACTGACAGAGCTGCCTGAGGCAGGCCAGAGGCCCTGGGGACTGCCATTTGTTGGTGGCTTCCTGCCAGCTTAGGTGTAGCATGACACAGTGTGACTCAGGACCAGAAGTACAGCAGGTCTGCGTTTCTCCTTTCACCTCTGGCTCAGGACCCCTACGTCCGCATGGACCTCTGGCTGGCCAGCGCGGTCTCTGCTGCTCTTGGGCGGCTTTCTGCCTGCTGGTGGGAGCTGCAGGTACTCATAGCCTGGCTGACTGGCTGGTTAATTTTTAAAAGCAGTGGCAATGTTTATCTGAGAACATAAAGTAAAGAGTGGGAGAGACTGGCTCAGCAGTGAGCGAGGCCCAGGGACGGGAAGAGGGCAAGAGCAGGCTACAGGTGCCCGCTGCGGCGGCATCTGGGAGACACGTGTGTGCTGTGCAAGCTGTGAGGCCACGCGCCTGGCTCATTGGAGGCCTTGCTGGGGGCTTGGAGCGTGTGGTTTGTGGACTGAGAGGAGTTTCCGTTGGTAGTAGTGCTCACTGAGGAGCCAGGTCCAGGAGGCCCCTCTGTGTAGCCAGGTGGTGTTGATGGGCCTGCGAGACGGGGGCTCCCACCTGGGCGCGGAGGGCGCTCCCCACCCCAGTTTCTGTAGGTTGGGGGGCTCCTGCGAGAGCTGTCTGTCTGGGCCCACCTGGCTCCTGGAGGTTTCCACCTCTCTCCTCATGGCCTACCAAGGTCCCGGGCCACGGGGCAGAGGTACGTGTGGGGACTTCAGCCTGTCGGGGTGCGCCTCCTCCCGTGCCTCGGTGTCAACTGGCCCGGAATCTTGAGGCTTGGGCAGTGTCGCGCAGTGTCCCTTCCTGCTGGAGCCTTGTTCTCTATGCCTTTGATGCCCGCTTGGCTGCAGATCTGGGCTGGACTCTGGGGCCAGCGGGAACCCCGTGTGTGTGTGTGTGTGTGTGTGTGTGTGTGTGTGTGTGTGTGTGTGCGCACATACTCGCCCATGCCCTTGAGCTTGCCTGTCCACAGATAGGCGTCTGCCCACACACTTTCACATTCTACAGATCCGTGCACCCACCTGTGGACACGTATGTTCACACTGTACTCACATGAGCTACCCACGGTTGTGCTCACAAATAGTCACGCCCACATGTACACCCCGTTCACACCTAAACACAACCCCTTTCACATTCACATACACAGCTGGTATGAAAAGGGTTGCTTGGAAAGGCATGCCCAGTTCTGGCCATGGTTTAAAATCCAAGGACTCAATATATAATTTCGTTTGCTCTTAATTTGCTGCAGTGGAATGTAGTGATGTCAGTAAGCCATATATAAATTTGAATTAAACTCCTATCAGTTGGCCAGCCAACTGTGTGGCCAGGCATTTGCCCAGGGCTGGCTTTGTCATGGCCAGCGGTTTCACAGAGGCACTGTGGTGGCTTGGGCATTGCGTTGGTGGCTCCAGCTCACCTGCCCTGGTCTGCCCATGTCTTCCTGGGCCAGTCAGTGGCTAGGCTTTGCTGTGCCATGGCATTTGCCTGGGGAAGCTGGGTGTGGGAGGTCCCACAATGTGGGGAGCTAGGACTGGAGGTGACGTCCCTGCTCAGACTCCCTGGCTGAGCCAAGGGGGCAGGGCCCAGCCTCATGCACTGCCTGGAGACCTTGGGCCTCGGAGAGGAGCAGGGCTTGAGCTCAGTGGACTGCGTGGCACTGTCTTTCCTGTCCAGCTCTGCAGTTAAGCTGCCTCGGTTTCTGACTTTGGGCTCTATCAGATCCTGGTGAGGTGACCTGGGCCCGTGACTGTGTGGGCTGTGTGAGGCTTTTGGGTACATGGGACACCCTCTGTGTCCGGCCTGGGCAAGGAGGGACCCCGCAGGGTGCTGCCAGCTGCTGTGGGAGGAGATGTGGCTTCCCGCTGGATGGCAGTGCGTCCCTGTCACTGCTTCTTCTCTGGTCTGTATAGATCGAGTGCTCGGCCGCAGAGACTGAGCCAAGAGCTGAGCTTGTGGACCTGGTGGGCCCAGCTCTGCCGATCCACCCGGTTTCTCCACTCCCGCTTGCCAAGGCAGCAGTGCCGTGCCCTGGGAGGTCTGTGGCACCCGCACTCCTGCAGCAGCCCGGGAGGGGGCTCTGGCGCAGAGCGGCTTCCCACACTGTACGCCTGTGCTGCGCCTGGGGCCTCCTGGCTGTGTCCTGGCCCGTGGCTGTGGTGACTGGTGCCGCATCGCCCAGGGCTGTGTGCCTCGCTGTTTCCTCCGGCCTGCTGCTCTGCCTGGGCTCTGTGAGCACCTGCCTCAGCTCCTGTTGTCACCCTCCTCCGTGCCTGGGTAGTTTTCTGGAAGTGTGGTTAGCACACGGGATGAGGCCTGGAACCAGAGGACATGGGGTTACCAGCGTGCACCCCAAGGGGCGCTGCTGTCTGGGGTCTCAGTGGCTCTGCTGGCCCCTCCTGGTGGCTCTGGATGGTGTTTTCTTTGGATGATGTTTTCTTTGGATGGTGTTTTGGCCCAGCCTCTGGATAATTTTGCCATCTGTAGCAGCCCACCCAGTGGGGACCGCTGTGCCTGCTTGAGAGGCACCACATGAGACCCCGGAGCCATGGCCGTTGCCCTGCCCTCCCTCCCTGCCCCGTCCGCCCCTCGAGGGTCAGCCAGAGGGTGTGGCACCTGTCCCTCTCTGGGAGGAGAAGCTCTAGGATCGCAATGCAGCTGTCACCTCTGGGAGTGTGGGAGGCTGTGGCAGAGGGTTAGTCCCTAGGCCTGGCCCGTGTTGGCTTAGGGTCATCAAGAGGAAGGACCCACAGTGTGGGGGTGTAAGCATGAAGGTTTCCTGCTGCTCCCCCAGTCTGGCTGTCTCCCATGCACCTACAGTGGATTCAGAGCAAGGAAAGAACCAGTGAGGGTAGCCCTGCTGTCAGTCTTGGTGGTACAGAGTGCCTCGTTTCCCTGGTTGCTCAGGAGTTTGGTGTGACCATCTCAGGGATCCTCCAGGTTCGGACTCTCGTCCTTTGTTTTCTGAGCAGCTGCCTCGGCTTCCAGAGCTTCTGCGTGGGGGGTCTTCTTTAGGTAGACAAAGGCGTTTGATCACTCACCCGCTCGCTCACTCACTCGCCTAGTCCCTCGTTCATGGGCCCTTAGGTCTGTCGTTGACCTGTGTCCCTGCATCCCTCTCTCTGCTTCTGTCTCTCCCCTGCTCCCCATCACCCCTCCATCCTGTCCCTGCTCCCCCATCTGTGGCTGTCGTCTTCCCACCCTCACCCCTTCTTCCCTTCATGCATTCCCCATCCATCCCTTGGCTAGCCACATTGTGTGCTAAGGCCATGAAGTCCCTGCTGCACAGACAACAACCTGGAGAGGACGCTGGGCAGGGTCTTGGCCTCAGGACACCTCGGCTAGCTGCGGAGCACTTAGAGGTAGGCAGGGCTGCGAGGAGGTGTAGGCTTTTGCGCCCTGTCTGAGGTTGGCGATGTTGTGGTTTATATCTAGATGTCTTCTGCGGCTTGGTGGTCTACGCATCTGCTTGGCAAGTGCAAGGACCCGAAGTTGATCCCTGGTACTGTAGGCTGTGCTGGCCCTAGAACCCCAGGTGCACTGAGGCTGGTGCACACCTGTAATCCCAGCGTGAGGAGGCTGAGACAGGAAGATCACTATGAGTCTGAACTGTGTAGTGTGACCCTGTACCAAATCAAAGATGTCCCCAAATGCATACTAAGCTCATAGATGGGGCTCTTAAGGTGAGTGGGTCACTGGGGTGTGATACTCTTCAGTGGATATTCCACTGGTAGTTGATAGTGAAATGTGCTGTTGGGAGGAGGTGTGGCCTGGGGAGTGGCCTGGTTATCTACCTTCTGTCCTTGATCCCTCTTGGCTTCCTGTCATGTGCCATGACCCCTATCTCCTCTGCCATGCTCCTCTTGCCAGGCTGCCCTGCCTGGGAGCCAGTCAGGGATGGCCTGAGACCTCTGCAAAGTCAGGAGCCAGGAGGTGTGGGTGTCGTCTGTTGGGCCTCCACAACGGAAGAAGTAATTGCTGTGGATTTTAGTACTGAGAGTGGGGTTGTTGCCCTGATGTGACCTGCTCACGTGGCTCAGAAGCCGTGGCTTGTGGAGAGAACTGGGCAAGATTTGGAGAAGCTGGCAGGAGAAGCAGTGCTAGAACAGGAGGTGCCAGTTGGGCCTGAGGACTCCGCTGGCAGTTGGGCTCCGGGCTGGGTACTATGCTTCAGCAGAAAATTTGTCTGTCTTGTCTGTGTCCCAAGAGCTTGCAGGTGACGAGATACAGGGTGACAGATGAATCTAGTGGAGGGAATTTCAGGGCTGCCGTGCATTCAGGCTGTCACTTGGGTGCTATGGGGGGCTTTCAGGTGGCCTTGCTTTGAGAATCTAGAGCAAATGACACAGTGGAGGGATTGAAAAAGTTTGGCCAGAAAGAAAGCTCAGATAAAGAGCAGAGGAGAGCATTCAAAGAGAAGCAAGTAGTCCTGAGCAGGACCACGGAAAGAAAGCCTCTAGGCATCACAGGAACCAGGCAGGTTTCACTGGGGCAGGCTCAGAACTGCCAATGAGTCTGATTTGAGAAGACAGCCCCGGGCCCCGAGCTAGAGCAGCAGCCTGGGCACCAAGAGGCCTTCATAGCCCCAGCAAGGTACAGAGGGGCCCAGCTACTGCTCCGTCTGGCTGGAGCTGGTGGCAGACTTGGCACTGACCACCTGGTACTGGTTTTAGGCGTATGCAGGATGCAGGAGGTGCGGGGTCAGAGGGGCTTCCACCCAGATTTCAGAGGAAGGCCTGAGGGCCCGGCAGTGTGCTCCTGAGAGGGCAGTGTGTGCCGCTGAGTGTGAAGCCCAAGGTGCAGTGGGCACCCTAGGAGGTCAGAGCAGCCAGGAATATGGGTCATCTGAGGAAAACTGCAAGGAGGGAACAGAGCCAGCCAGGAGAGGCGCCATGAGGGTTACAACCTGGCAGGGCCTGGGGGCTGGGAGGCTCAGGCACACTGGAGCTGACTGTGCCAGAGAGGGCCCAGGTGCCCGACACGGCTACAGGACTTGTTTGCCTGGTGGATTTCGGTCTTGCTTTGGCACCATTCCTGGCTACCCTATTTCTATCATTAGGAATGGGAATGTTTATTGCGTGCCACTGTCTGTTGGAAGTGTTTAACTTTTGAATTTTGAGGGGCTCACAGGTAAGAGTTTCCCTGGTGTCTCAGAGGAGACTTTGGGCTTGGACTTGTCAGGAGCACCGAAAGGCTTAGGGCTTCGGCAGCTGTTAGAGATGGACTCGGCATGGTTGGCATGCAGGAACGTCGGGGGTCTTTCGGGGGCAGGGCCTGAGCGAGCGTCATGGCTTTTATCTCGATGTCTTCCTAAAGCCCCTGCAGTCCCAGGTGGAGCTTCTGGGAGGCGTGGAATCACAGGGGCCCGGTCATCCTCAGCTAAATGTGACGTCAGGAGGGAAGCCTGGGTGGAGGAGCTGGGTCTCCGGGGCCCTGGCCTGTGAGCCTGCCTCCCTGCATGCCTCTCTGCTTTGCTACTACACCACGCACTGTTTCTCTTCTGCCACGGCCCTCTGCCACGCCACCCTGCCTTGGAACCAGCCAACTGTGGCCTGAAACCTTTACGAACTGTGAGCCACATAAACCTTTCCTCCTTAGACTTGTGGGCGAGGTGTCTCCGTGGCAAGAGGCGTGGCCGACCCTAGCCCTCATCCCGCCCACACTCTGGTGTCCTCCTCTGGTAAAGGAGGGACGTGACCAGGACCCCTTGTGCTAAGTGCATAGGTGGCAGCCTCACTGGGGTGCTGCTGTTCATGTGAGATCCTGACCCTGAGGCTGCTCCATCTTCCCGTGGGGCTGGGAGTGGATGGGGGCGCCCGGCAGGTGCAGAGGTCCTTCCCGCCCCCACCATGTGGGTCTCCCTCATCAGACAGGTTCTCTCTGCTCCTGGCCCACAGCCTCTGTGCTGGCTCTGAGGACAGCAGAAGCCCTGGGCAGCCACTTTCCCGGTGGTTGAGTGGGCAAGAGAGAGCGTGGTCTCCTGTGCACCCAGGCGGGAGCTGGACCCTGCACCCCTGTCTGGGACTCAGTAGCTACTGTTTCCATGGGGACAGAGCGGGGGCCGTGGTGTCCTGGCATTGCTCCGAGGACAGGGGAGGAAGTGGACCCACTGGCCCATGGCTTTAGAGTATCCCTCCTGCTCTGGACACCCCAGGCTCAGCAGTAGCTGAGGAGGGCTTCTGCCCTGGTGGCTCTGGTGAGTCCATCCAGCAGGTTTCCTGTTCTGTGCTGCGCTCAGGCTGCTCTGCGGTGAGGCCAGGCCAAACTCACACGGTTCCCTTGGTCCTGTTGTGTCCCTGCTGGCATCAGAGCCCACTCTCTTATCTTTTTCTGGGTGATTTGTCCTGTTGGTTTATCCCAGCTGGTTCTTCAGGGACCTGCGATCCTGGTTTGGAATTCAGCCGGCAGGGAGGGCTGTGGCAGGGCTATGGATTTCCCGGACACAGATCTCACAGACCTCAGTCCCTGACCCTGCCAGAGCTAAATCAGATGGACAGTCTCCAGCCCTACTGGGGGGCAGCCTGTCGCTCCTGAGGCGGTGGTGTGCTCACCTGGCTCCATCTCCTGCTGCCTGCTCCGCTGTGCCCATGTCCTGCAGAGGTGGCCTAGCCACAGGAGATCTCTGTGGGGCTGGAGCGGGGAGCAGGGAGCAGGGAGGGATGGAGACTCCTTGCTGGTAGGTCTTGTGTGGCCAGAGGAGGCTGGTCCATGGGAGGAGGGCTGGAAGGAGGGGAGCCTGAGGCAGCCTGGGGGAGCTGCCTTTCCTGTAGGAGGGAACTGGAGTGCAGGGCGGCTCTGGCTGCCCGAGGTCAGGCTGCTGGCTGGTTTCTGTGCCTGGGGAGGCCTGGCTGGGCCACCTGGCTGCTGTCTCCTGAGTCCCTGGGGCAGATTTCAGAGGGGTTATTGGTTCCCTGAAATGCTCCCTCTCTGTGGCAGCTCTCTGTGAGGACCAGGGCTGGAGCCACAGGCCACCCGGTGAGGAGGAGTGTCGCTGGCCCCTGCACAGCCCCTCTACCCTTCCCTTGGGCATGGAGGGAAGCGCTTGCTTATGGGCCAGCGCTCCCGCCTACTCCCCCGAGGGAACTCAAGAAGCGTGGCCAAAGCTGAGAGCCCAAGAGAAGGCGTGTCCTGTCCAAGCTGGGGTCAGTCAGGCTTGGGTTTCGTCCATGGCAGAGGTCACGTCACCACCTACTGTGTTTGCAGGAGCCGGGCACTGCCAGTCCCATGGGGCTCTGCCTCAGTCTGCAGGGTGTTTGGAGTTGGGCTGGAGGCCCGGAGGTGGTGGGGAGGTAGCCAGGCCCTGCAGCAGCTCTTTAGAGACAGCTGGTGAAGGGGTACAGGTGGACGCTGTGCCTTCCAGCTGTGATCCCTGCTGCTGCAGCCTCCTCAGGAGGCTGTGGCTGGGCAGGGAAGCTTGGTTCTGTGGGGTCTCCCGTGTGGCATTGGGCCTGGTATTCTGCTCAGAGCAAGCTCTGGCCAGCGAGGGCTGACTGAACTGTGCACTCCCCCAGCTGAGGGTGCTCACTGCCGGAACCTAGCCTGGTAGGGTGGGGGCCTTTGTGGGGATAGGTCCCGGACACCAAGGAGCTGACTGTAGGTCTGATCCAGCTGTGGGACCCCGTTCCTGTGGCCTGTGGGGCCCCACCTCCTTCCAAGAGATGCCTCTCCTGAGCCAGGACTGACTAATGAGCCATCCAAGCAGGCCCTTCCAGCAGCCCCAGTGCCCGACAGTGAGTGGGGTCTGGGCTGGGTAGGAGGGCTTGTTGCAGCCCTATCCTCTGCCCACCTCCAGCAGCACCCATTGCCACTGTCCTGAGGCCTTGGCGCCCTGGAGGGTGCTTGGAGCAGCTGTGCTCTGCTGCCAGGGCCTGGTGGACCCTGTGGGGCTGACTGTGGCTCCACATTGGCTGTGAGAGGGCGCTGAAGGCTGACCCTCAGGGTGGCTGGAGGAGGTCCAGAGGGGCGGGCAGGACCTCCACAGTAGGCCACCGTGGGGGCGGCTCTTCTGGTTGAGCTGGGACTGTGTAGCCCCGGTGGACGGCAGTGCGAGCCCTCACAGGTTGGGGCATCAGCCTTTCCAGCCTCGGGGTCCACCCCTTCCCACCCTCTGCCTGTCCTCTGTCCATGGGGGTGCACAGCAGCACTGGGGCTCGGCCTGCCTGTCCCACAGGCTGTGGCGGTAACCTCGGGGCATCCACCTGACACCCCTGCTTGCCCCTTACCCTGGCTGGGCGGCAGCGCCTGCTCCCGCAGTCCTGCTGCCCGCCCGCCTCAGGCGCCCGGAGGTCAAGCGCGCCAAGCTCATTTGCACGCCCTGCTGAACGCTGGCGGCGAGGCGCTCTGCTCTTTTAGCTGCATCCACGCGGCGCTAATTACTTCTTGAAACGCAGCACTGCAGAGCAGGAGCTGCCTTGGGCACCGCGGAGTCCCGCACAGGGCACTGGCAAGGGTGTCCGAGTCTCTGCTTGGAAACATTTATTCCGTGCTGCTGGTTGCTGTCTTTTCGGGGCATTATTAACCCAACCCCTTTCAGAAGAATTTGACAGCCGGACGCTGCCGTGTGCAGGGAAACACGTGCGCACCCGCGTGTCCACAGGCCACCTCTGTGCTCCCGGCGCCACAGACCAGCCCCTCATGCTGGGGATGGGAGGGGCCGTCTCCCCTGTCCCTTGGGGCTGGGTGGGGGTGACCATGCTCTGTGGTGAGGCTTCCTCGTGGCTAAGGAGCTGTGAACCCAGCCCCTGGACAGCCCTGAGCTTTGGGGTGTGGCCCAGGCCTCTGCACTGGGCTTCAGGCTGCCTCGTGGATGGCTGTGGCTCCCAGACCCACATCCACAATCAAGAGGAGCCATTCAGGGGGAGCTGGGCCTGCACCCCCTGCATGGGGATGAGAGGCTGGGAGGGCTTTGGGCTGTCACTGTCAGCTCCTGGGAGGTAAGCTGGTGGGGAACTAGAGAGGTGGGCACAGAGGAAAGGGTGAGGAAGCCGGCCGGAGTGGGGTCGGCTGTGGGTGGAAAGGCAGGGAGCAGAGGTCAGCGTGGGGTGTAGTGTGCGTGCAGCCGAGACCAGAGGTGCCAGAACTCTGTGAGCCACGTGGCCACGTGGAACTCTGTGGGCCACGTGGCCACGTGGAACTCTGTGGGCCACGTGGCATGAGGGTGTCCGGTGTTCCCAGCACTGTTGGTAGAAGTCTGTCTTCTCCACGAAGTGGGGTCTCCGCAGGAGCCCCTGGGCTGGGTCCCTACTGTGCCAGGTGACCTTGGGTGACTCTCATCTCCCTGGGCTCAGTGCCCACATCCCCAAAGGGGAGGAGCAGGCGGAGAACGTCCATTGGCCCTGAGTGATGAGAGTGGCTGGCAGGCTTGGCTGAGCTTTCTGAGGCTCAGGCGTGATGAGTGGTGTCGGCCTGGGCCAGGCACAGGTGTTTCTGCCTCTTTGTGTCTGGATGGGAGAGCACTGCACAGGGGGACGGGGGTCCTGGTGCGGGCCCGAGGTGGGACGCAGCCCCTTGGAGTGGGTGGATGCGCTCAGTGGCACCTGGCTGCCGGTGGGCGGTACAGTTAGGCAGGTTCTTTTGGACTGGGTGGTTTGGGGGCTGAACATGACCAGGGTGAGGGCGGAGCTGCGTGTCCTGGTCCCTGTGCAGTGGGGCCGTGGCCCTTCTGCCCTCTGCCCACCTTGGCCACCAAGCACCGGGCTGTGAGCTGGCTGCAGCTCTTGTGCCAGTGCCTCAGTTTCTCCATCACTGGGGAGGAAGTTGAGCCCCCGGGGTGGCAGTCGCCACGGTTGGCCTTCCTATTGCTGTCCCTAGAGTCACACTGATGTCGCTGTTTCTTCAGTGTCTCTCTGTCTTCTGCGTCCCCACTCCACTGGTGGGGAGCTTGGATTTTCTTAACTGGTCCTGGGGCAACTGTGTGTGGTTTTTCTTTTTTTGGGTCCTTGTCCACGGTTAATTAAGTTTTAATTGGCTCATTGTCTCTCCCCAGTGCTCCAAGATATTAATTGAGTCTGGCAAAGCCTGACAGTTTGATGTTGGCAGCAAAAAAAGCTGTATAAGACTGAGGGGGGAAAAGAAACCCTGCGATGCAGTATTGTGTGTTACGCAGGGTCGCTTCTGGACATGGGGAAGAGCTTCCTCAGGGGGCCTGGCCAGCCTGTGTCCAGCTATGAGCCTGTGGGAGAGGCCGCCGCTGCCCCTCGGAGCTCAGGTGTGTGGCCTAGAGCGTGGGAGGAAGAGGCGGGCCTTGCCGTGTCTCCCCTGGCCCTAGGGAATTTGTGGCCAGGGTGTTTACCTTGGTCCATCTTTTCTTCAGAAAGCTGTTGTTTTAAAATGGGTACCATGCGGAGTTTACCATTTTGGCCGTCTTCAGGTGTGCAAGCAGTGGCGTCAGGGGTGGTGGAGTGTGGGGCCACCGGCCAGCGCTTGCCGCCACCTCCTCCCAGAGCCCTCTGTCACCTGTCGCTCCTCCCCCAGCCCTGGGTGCTGGGGGCTGTTTTCTGTCTCCTGGCTCTGCCCCACCTGCACCATTCGCGTGAGCAGTGTCACACAGTGAGCGGCTTCCAGGGCAGTGCTCCAGGTCCACCCGGGCTGTGACGCGCACTCGGCCTGCAGTGTCCTGCCCCGCGAGGAACCTTGTTCCCTGGTGCGCAGCGGCCTAGATGGGCTCCCTCATCCTCTGTACCGGGCCTGAGCTCCTTCCCCTTCCGGCCACTGTGGGCACTGCTGCTGTGGCCACCCGGGGTGGGCTTTTTTCAGTGGTTTCCAGTCCCAAGGTGTCCTTGAAGGAGCTGGGTTGTGGGGTCCTGGGGAGGCAGTCCTCTTCAGGTGCTGCCCTGCTGCTGCCTACACCCTGAAGCCCCCAGCCGCACTCGGGGCCCCAGACTTTGCACGTGGTCCTCGCCAGCTGCATGCCTGTCTGTCTGTAACCCTCCCTCCTTGGCTTTGTAGCCACCCTATTAGGTATGAGACAGCAGGGGCTTCCCTAATAACTGGTGACCCTCAATCCTTCTGCCATCTACGCCTGTCTTCGGAGAAGCATTTCCGCAGGTCTTTTGCTCAGCTCAAGGCAGCCTTCTCAAGAAGGTCAAAGTAGCCGCAGGCCCCTGGGGGCACAGAAGTCCCTTTCCGATGCCCCAGGCTTGGCCTCCATTTCTTCCCACCTGGAGAGACAACCTGTGTCTTGACAAGAGCCCTGTGGAGACTCAAGCCCCTAGGCTTGTGGCTGGGCTGCCGGGCCTCCTTGAGTGCTCTGGGTGCCAGCCTGGTGGGACTTGGGCCCTGTGGGCCTTTGCCTTTCCCCTCTAGAGTGTTTCTGTTTTGGTGTCTTGTCCAAAACCCACCAGCAAGGCTCACATTCCAAAGCCTTTTCTTTGTATTTTCTTCTAAGAGTATTAGAGGTTTAGTCCTAATTACTGGGTCAGCGATCCATTTGGGGTTCACTTTGTACATGGTATAAGGCAAGGGTCCAGCTTCTTTCTTTGGTCCGAAAGGACCATCCATTCCTTGTGCCATGGTCTTGATACTGGCAAAACAGTGGGCCACCATGTGCCGATGGGTGTTCTGCTCTTGAGACGGGCCTCGGAGGGAGGGTGGCAGAGGCTACTGCCCGCAGTGGTCGGGGCGGGGCTGGTGAGGCCACGCTGTCCTGCTTTCTGGGAGCGAGCCGCTGGCAGGGGAGGGGGTATCAGCGCTTGTGCAGCTGCCCAGGCCCCAGCTGGGCAGCTCCTGGCAAGGGGTGGGCCTGCTCTGGCGTTGAAGTCCCTCCTCTCTCAGCCTGGCCTCTTGGCCGCCAGGGGGGTGAGGGTGCAAGGTGCCCCCAGTAGTTCATGGAGGGGTGTTAGCCAGGGCGACCCTGGGCCAACCTCACCCGTGAGAGGCCTCAGTGGGAAGTCAAGGCCGCGTCCAGTCTGGCCACACAGGCTGCCGGGGACGGGAGCCTTGGGTGCTGGAGGCCAGGGGCTCATGGCCTAGGCGCCAGAACCTGGGAGGTGCCGCAGCTGTGCCCCCGTGATGTCCCGCCAATGGCCCTTGCCAGCTGGGGGTGGCAGGTGGGCCTGGGCACTGGAAGCCCATGAAGCCGGCCTGGGTGAGGACGCTGCATTCCTGGCAACCTGGAGGAAGGACTGTACTCAGGCAGGGGCCCTGCGGCAGCCCTCGGGTGGTCGGGAGGGTGTGGGTCCTGACGGCTGACTACCAGGCCACATGGCCAGGCTGTCCTCATGGATGTTCTGGGGTCCGAGAAGCAGCTTATTCGTTCACTCCTTCATTCCTTCACAAAACCTTCCCAGAGTCCTTCCCCCCAGGCCGCGGGGGCTTCGGGAGGTGGATTACAAGGGTGGCTGGCTCCCCCTCTCAGCCTTTCCTCCAGGGCCCTCCTGACTGCCCCCTTCATGTTTCCAAAGATTCCATGGAGCAGGGGATGGTGTTAAGTGATTAGCTTTCTGGTTTTAATTAGTGAAAGGTGATTACGAGCTGCGTCTCCAGTGAGCCTTTCTGATCTCACCTGGTAGCTGTGCCCAGTGGGGGCAGGGCCTGCGGGGCGGCCGGGAGGGGGGCCAGCAGTCGCGGGCTTGGCTGTGGGGTGTTGGAGTGCTTGGAGGCCCCGAGCCTTCCCCCAGGGAGGGCACAGCTGGCACTGCACCTGTGTGGTTCAGCTGGTGCTGGCATTGCGGGGGGCAGCAGAGGGAGGTAACTCAGAGGGTGCTGGTCACACCTGGCCCGGCCCACTTCCGCTGTGCCACGGTTCTGGGTGGGGGCTGTCTGGGATGACGGGAGAAGGGGTCCTCTGGAGACTCTGCCCCAGGTACGGACCTTGGTGCCTAGGGCCTTTCCAGCTGTGTGGCTCAGGGCCACCACCCTTGGGCAGTGCCCAGGGTTGCCTTGGGACACATAGCTGGGAAAGTGCTCAGAGGCCATCCAGTCACGCCTTACGTGCAGGGTCCTGGAGGCCTGGCGGGGGAGGGCGGCTTGGTGGGCTCCTGTGGGTGGCTGACCAGGCCAAAGAGGAGCTCACCTTGCTGCCAGAGACAGACCGTGCCACCTGCCACCGGTGCCGTTTGCAGCCCGAATTCCTCTCTGATCTGGGGCTGAAGTATGCCAGCTGTGGCAGAAATGGCTGGGTACACGTGAATGGGGGAGGGGCTGCTCAGGACACAGCGGCGTCCCAGTGCCTTCCCTGAAGAGTGGCCACGCTAAGGTAGGGAGGTTGGCCGGCTCCTCCGCCATGGGGCACAGCAGGACTCGGGGTGCTGGATCCCAGGCACCCCCAGCGGGCCGGCTGCCCGGGGGCAGGGCAGGGCAGGGCACACGGGCCTGTGTCCCTTGGGAAATGACCACAGAGCTTGCGGGGCACCAGGGGTGGTGCCCTGCCTGGGTCCTGCTGACGCCAGCTGTGCCAGGTCTCTGGGGGCCCTGGGCAGGGTGGCTGGGATGCTGCCCCATTCTCACGCCAGCGTGTGTGAGAGCTGGGAGACTGGCCCAGGTGCCCACGGGGGCCACAGCTTGAGTGACCCACCCATCTTGAGGCTGGGACTGGGAGAGCTGAGTGCTGCTGCAGGAGAGAGGGTGACAGAGCTGGACTCGCGGCCCTGGCTCAAGGGCCTTGTGGGTCCCCGGCCCGAGGCTCTGATGTGCCCGGATCTGAGCTCCACTCAGTGCTTATGAAGTGCAGTGCGAGGCTGTGCCTGCCAGCCTTGGCCGCCTCAAGGTCTTCACCTACAGAGAGGGAATAGCTAGGGTGCAGGGCAGAGGGGGCCGAGAGGCGAGCTGACTGCAGCTGCTGCTGTGCCTGGAGGCTCGTTCTGTCTTCCTGTCGCTGAGAGCTCTCCAGAGATCATAAGTTTGCAACCTACTGAGAACAATAGGTCTGTCTTTTGTAAATATTAGAAACTCCTAACTCAAGAATGAAAAAGAATGTTGTTTTTCTAGTGTCGTTTCCCTGCTATCTGGTAGGCGATAAAAAGTATTATGTTAAGGCATTCCATCGCTGAGACTCATTCCCTTGGCTTAAGCAGAGCTGGTGAGCGCCTGAGCGGTACCATTTCCTCGCTGGGAGGGGCACGGCTGGCTCTGGCCGCTGTGCAGTGCACGAGGACGGGTTGATGGGCACTGTGGGCAGGGTGACCGTGCCCTTCTTGTTAACTGCCCTGGAAAATGTCTGACCTGCCCGGCTTTTGGATGGGCGACCTCGTGCTCCTCATATGTTAAATAGAGGTGTCCTGGTCTCCCAGCCAGCACAGGGTCGGTGTTCTGTCTCCGGCTGGCCTGACCTTTGCATGCAGGAGCCACCGAGGAGGTGCTGGCCGGAGACCCAGCTGGGGCCGCGGACGGACTCACTGGCCCTACTGAGCTGGTGTCCACGGGAAGCCTAGAGCCTGAGCCACACCTGCCAGCTCTTCTCTCCCTTGACCTCCCCTCCCCTTGCTGTCAAGAGTGCTGGCCTGAGCACCTCTGAGTACCTGCCTGTCCCCACCATGCCTGATGCTAGACCCTAGGCCAAGGGGGCAGCTCCTGTAGAACCAGGAAGTGGGGGTGACTGCTCTGGGCTTCCTGCTGGGATAGCCCTGGGCTTCGTTAACACCCATGCCCTTCCCCTGCACAGAGAGGACTTTATCTAGAGGAGAGGAACTTCCCAGGAAGTGCAGTCTCTTAGCGTCAGCACCTGCTGAAGTCCACCCTGCTCCTTTGAGCCCTCTCTTTGAGCAGGTAACAGGTGGTTAGTGTACCCCCCGTGCCCATTTCCTGCCAGGTGTGGGATGGAGCAGTGCATGCAGGTGGGAAGGTGTGTGTGCGCCTGTGTGTGTGTGAGGGTGTGCAGTGTGTGCATCACGCACATTTTTGCATTGTCAGGGACTGTGGACATGTGTGAGTTGTGTTGAGGGTGTGATTTACCTGCCTGTTGTGTGAGTGAGGGAGTGCGGCCGTGTGGCTGCCCACTCAGCTTTCCCATTCGGGCTCTGCGTGGGACAGGGGGCTCCCTGGGGTTTGGGTCTGGGGTGGCCATGCACCCTGCGCTGCTGCTCAGGGCAGCTGCTCAGGACACCAGGTTCTGGGGCTTCCCGCCCACATTCCCGTGGCAGCAAGGGTTTTGAATTTCTGGATTTCCTGCAGGGCCACCAGGGAGGGCCCAGGGGCTCCAGAGAACTGCACCTGGGGGGACCTGGGGCCATCATCTGATACAGAATTGCCGTGGGCGCTTGGTCACAGGACCCCACAGATGCAGGAGAGTGTTGGCCTTGCCACAGAGCAGGGGCCCCCACTTCACTGGCCCCTGGGGGCCCCTCTTCAGGAGGGGAGCAGGTTTCTGGTGCTGTAGGGCAGCACAGTACCGCCCTGGCCTCTGCCCGGGGCTCAGCTGTGTGCCCAACTCTACCCTACCCTGCAGTCCTCTCAGGACCCGGCTTGGCTTGGGCCCTGCTGGCTGTGCTGCTCACAGTGGCTGGGTTCTCAGAGCTGATGGGACCCACGGCAGGAGAGGCCACGTGAGCACCAGTTGTGGAGGCCGCGAGGGAGCCGCTCGCTATTCCTGACCAGGGCCTTGGTCTCTGCTACCTGCAGGGGCTGTGGCCACGGGGTTTCCTGTCCATGCTGCACACTAGGAGGTGCAAGCTTTTGACCCCTTCTCTTCACTTGTGCTGTGGCATCAGCCACGTGACTGCTGTGTGTCACTGACAAAGGCTGGGCAGGCCTGGCCTCCTGACCCTCATTGGTCACTGCTTGTCATCCATCCCTGGGGTGGGTGTGGGGGTTGAGAAAGAGATGAGGGTCTTTACCCAGGAGAATGGGGCTGGTGCCCACAGCCTGAGGCCCACAGTGTGGATCAGATGTGGCCTTCAGAATGCCTCCTGGCACGCTGTCACCTGCAGGCCAGTTTCTTTCCCTAATGTCCCAGGAGCAGCCCACGGGAGGCTGTGTCCCAGAGGGCTGAGCCCTGATGTCGAGACACGTGGCCTCTCCTCCAGGGCTGTGCCAGCAGGATGCCCCCAGGAGTGGCTGCCTTGTGACTCCTCACCTTGAAAATGAGGGTCCTGCCACACATCTCCATTGTTTATTTATTTGTTTTGGTGGAACCGGGAATTGAACTCAGGCCCTTGCGCTTGCCAGGGAAGCGCTTATTCCACTGAGCCCTCTCCCCAGCCCCACACATCTCCATTGTAAAGGTGGGTCTTGGGTAGAAAACAGCATAGTGGCCAGGGTCCCAAAGTCCTGCCTGACGTGCCCACCCTGCATATGGCCCCAGACAGTGGAATGCTGGGACAGTAGGTTCTAGGACATTGGGGTCCAGAGTGGAAGTGCTGTTGCTCTGTGTACGTGGCCCCGGAAGTGTCTTGCGTGTGCGTGCGTGCGCGTGTGCGTGCGTGTGGCATGCCCTTGTGTGCTTAGGCGTAGCCCTGGTGTCCAACCCTTGGCTTCCCAACTCGGGACGCTGCCACTTTCTGGAGGTCCTTGATGCCAGTGTCTCGATGCCTGGTGATTCTGGCTTCCCGTGTCCTGCATGTTGGAGGCTGCTGATTGTCCGGGGTCACTGGCAGGAGCTGCTGTGTCTTCTGGGCTGGGATTCTCCCTTCTGGGGTCCCACTTCTCGCCTTGGCCTGGGCCGTCTTCACCTGTGGGGCTCTCGGCCCCCCGAGGGTGGGCTGGTGGTGGGCACTGGGCTCCGCCCACGGCCGCCCTCCCGCTGGGCGGGCCTGCGCCAAAGCCTGCGCCCTTCTTGTGGGTGATGGGGGCAGGGGGGCTCCCCGGGTGCTCAGCATTCCAATGCGGTGCCTCATGGCTTGGATGGGCCTCAGGGTCGGGGAGTGGCACTGCCTACAGGAGGGGCACCGACCTTCAGGGGCCCTGACTGTGGGGCTGGCTTCACCAAGATTGGCTGCACGGAACAGCAGCCAGGGAAATGGGCACCCACGCCTGCGGATGTGGTGCTGTCCTCAGTGGCTCATGCCAAAGTCCAGAGGGCTGCTGGGGAGCTGAGCCCCCCCCCGCAGGCTGGGGAGCAGCTGTGCACACTGGCCTTCACAGGCTGTCCTGAGCACTTGGGAGTGCGTCCAAGCTGGAGCAGAAGCGCAGCCAGCAGATGGGAGGCTTCCTAAAGGGCTGAGATGTGATGATAGGCTAAGACAGTCTCGGGGTGCAGGTTGGAGGTACTGAGTGTTGAGCCTGCAGAGCCCTGGGGCTCAGACTCAGCCGTGCGAGGCCAGGCGCAGCCTGGATTTGGAGCCTCGAGTGTGAGACCACCCCTGGGCCTTCCGAGGAGGAGTGGTGCTGGGGTGACGTGGAGGTGCTGGGGTGGCTGCTTGGGCCTGCTGGCTGGAGCGTGAGTCATGGGGTGAGGACGTATGGGCAGTGTCCACCCTTTGTGCCCAAGGGAGGTGGGCAGGCGAGAGAGCATCTTTAGCCTGTTCTGTATCGCTGTGACCGAATGCCAGGGTGGGTCACTGTGTGGCCCAGCATTGGAGTGGATCGTGGTTCATCTGCTGGGCCTCTGGCTAGGTATTGGTGTGGTGAGCTGGGGACCCCGGGGGCACTTGCTTTGTGCATGTGCTTGTCACAGGGGTGCTCTTCGGCCAGGGCGCCTGCGGCCTGCATCCGATCGCTTCTGTGTGGCAGTGACCATGAGGACGGGGAGTGCTTCCGCAGGCTTTCTGGTTGACGTTTCACAGGACCCTGGGCTTTACTGGGGGATGTGTGAGTGGAGGTGATATTGTGAGGGGGGAAGGGTGTTCTCTGACTTTTAAGCTCTCAGTACATCTGGAAGAAGCCTGTGCCTCTCTGTAGTGGAGTCCACCCTGGACAAGCTGTGTGGGGAGACGGCTTTCTGCTGGAGGGCCCACTCTGCCACTGTAAGTTGGGGTGCAGGCTGGGCCCCGTGGGAGTAGGTCCAGCAGAGCTGGGCCCGCTGGCTTCACCTTTTCCAGGTAAGAGCGGTTTCAGCTTCCTGGCCAACATGGTTTTATGAGCTTTTAGAGATATATAACTGAGCTCCGGTTTATCTAAGCATGTGATTTGTTAATCTACTGAAGAAATGCGGTCATCAAGATGGCAGATAACTTTAAAGCTGTTTCTCCTACTCACAGCATGAGATATGTCGCTCCAACTCTTCCGTCTCCCTGGGCTGGGACAAGGTGGGTGTGGATCTTGTGGAATTTCTTCACTTTTCTTTCTACAGTCAGTGCCTTTGAGCAGCTGCCGTGAGCCCAGCCCTGTGTACTTGCTGTGCCTCGTTCAGTCCTGGGCACGTGGAGGCGGGGGGTGAGGCCCCGTCCCCTCAGAGGGTGCATCCTGGGACAGACCCACGTGGCAGTCACATGTCCTGTGTGATCCACTCGGCACCCATTTCCCGAGGGCTGGCTGGGTGCCTGGTACAAGGCGAGTCTGGCTGTGGGGTGCGCATGGGCCTGTGCTGTGATTCCCCAGGCTGAGCAAAGGAAGGGACTTGCAGCCTAAGAGGGTGGGGAAACACGTGCATGACACCCTGTGCCTTGCTCTGTCCGGGTGGGCTCAGTGCTGGTGGGTAGCACATGGCTGGTCATGCAGCAGGGGCCTAGGCCACTGGCCCCAAGTGTTCCTGTGTGTCCCTTGCCACCTGCACAGGGGGTCATTGCTCAGGCTGCTGGGAGAAAGGACTGCAGACAGGAGTGGAGACACGCCACATCTGAAGTCTCTGCTCACACGGTCCTGAGGCTGAGCTGACCCAGGGCCCAGGGCAGTGCCCCCAGCTTCTGGCCTTGGCTGGGGGGACTGTGTCCCCTCCACATGTGAAGGTGCTGCTCATGTCGGACACCCCAGCGCCCCCACAGCCTGGGCCACCTCCAGAGACCCCATCTCCCACTGAGGCAGCCGTCGGAGATGAGGTGTCTAGTGTAAGGGGGTGCAGCTCAGCCCACACCTGCCCCGTTTCTGCTCAGAGAAGCAGTGCGCTGTGCCCTCTGCTCCAGTGGGGCCAAGCTGCAGCCGCTCCCTGGGATACGCTGGCCGCTCCTGGTCTTGGGGGCACAGTGGAGCTGGGGCCTGCAGCCTCCCCTCCAGCTCTGCCCCGTGCGGAGGTTCCCCACTCCCAGGACCAGTGATGGCCGTGTCAGTGCAGCTCAGGTCTCCGGTGCGATGTTCGGAGCCACAGCTGTACTTGCAGACAGTGTGGCCGTTGCTGGACGCCTTCACCGGCTGGAGCTGTTGCCTGGGCCCTCGGGCTCCACGGTGGTGGACAGGTGGGCTCAGCGCCGCCAGCTCTCCTGCGTCCACCTCAGGCCCCGTGTGGGAAAGGCATGGTGACAGCATGCGGGAAGCTCAGTGTGGCTGCTTCGTCGCAGCCCGGTGGGGCCAGTTTCCTGGCTTCCTGCTGAGGGAGTTCTGAGCCCCTTCTCAGTGCCATCCGAGGTTTGCTCTGTCCGCCAGGCTGGGTGTCCATTGCATGCTCCGTGACAGTTCCATCTCCCCAGAGCCCAGGCCAGCCCCCGCCCCGGGTCCCACCCCCGTCCTCTGTCTGACCCCGCCTGGCCCTGCCATCTACTTCCTGTGTCTGGACCCACCCGCCCAGGCATTTCCCGTAGGTGGCAGTGGGCAGTATGTCCTTTGGCCTCTGGCTTGCGTTACCTGGCATGTCACCAGGGGTCATCCACGTGGACATGCGGTGCAGGACTCTTCTCCGTGGCTGAGCCACGCCTGCCCGGCTTTCATTGTCCACTTTCACTTCTGCCTCTTGGCACTGGACTCCCATCACTTGGGTCACCTTGCCTGTCCTTGGTGCCCGAAGCCATGGCGATCAGAGTGCAGGTGCTCCTGCCCTAGGTCCTTAGGCCTCTATTCCACATCATGGACACGCGCCCAAGTCCCAACATCACAGGCTCCAGGGTAGCTCCAGCCCCGCGATGCGCCCTCTGCATCTCTGTGTGCCCTCTGGCCCGTGGCCGGTGGCCGTGGGCTTTCTGTCCTGGTCCCGGCATTTTCTGTTCTTTGCCTTGGGAACCAGGCAGCCACCTGTGGTCATGGCAGGGCCTGTTCCCTTCTAGGGCCCCAGATCAGGGAACTCGTGTCCCTGGAGTGGGGGTGGGGTGGGCTGTGACAGGGTTCTGGGACGGGGCCTGGATGCTCAGAGGTTGGCGACCGTGGTGCAGGGCATCGCCCCTCAGGCCTGGATGTCTCCCTGCAAGAGCGGGGCCTTTCCCTCCTGCCTGTGGTCCCTTCCCTGAGGGTCTTGGCTGCTGAGGACCTCTTCATAAAATCCCGGTCAGAATTCCAGGCAGGTTTACTGGGACTGAGATGAAAGGAAAAGATTTCTTTCTTTTTTTTTTTTTTTGTCTTTTTGAGATAGGGTCTCACTATGCAGTTCAGGCTGGCCTTAAGCTCACTTTGTAGCTCAGGCTGGTCTCGAACTCAAAACAATCCTCCTGCCTCAGCCTCCCGAGTGCTGGGATTACAGACATGTGCCACCATGCCCGGCTAAGGAAAGGATTTCTAAGGGAAGTGTCTTATTAAGAAGTCTGTGTCCTGTGATGTGTGTGCACCCATGTTTATAGTAGCACAATTTGTAATAGCTAGATCTTGGGTAAAACCTAGGTGCCTGTCCACCCAGGAATGGGTAAAAGAGATGTGCTCTTTTTATACAATGGTACTACTCAGCTGTAAAGGAGGATAAGCTGGAGACTTTCACAGGTAAGTGTTCCTTAGTGGGTGGAAGCTGTGTGGGCTTGGGTGGCTGGGGAAGCAGAGATTACCTGGGGACCTGCACTGTCCCCTGCCTCTTTCCAGTGTGGCCTTGGGCATCTGTGCTCCAAGGCCACAGCCCCCTTCCCTTTTGCGGGGAACACGCCACCCCGGGTGCTAATCAAGCCCATCCCTCGCGCACTCAGGCTGCTTTCCCTGGCTATGTGGTCCCTATCCCTGCTGTCCCTGGATGCCCTGGAAGGTCTCTTTGGGGGTCCAGATCCCATGCTGGGAAGGGTGGGGGTGACAGATTTGTATACTGGGGACTAGTGCCCAGGGCAGCCTGGGGAAGCTGTAGAGTGGGATCCAGGCCCAGTGTCCTCCCTTGGAGCCTGACCTCTGCTGGACTTCCACCCCAGGGAGAAGCCGTGGTTGTGTTGACAGCAGCCACTGCTGGCCTTTGTCTACATGCAGGGGGCTGTGGGGGTCCCTGCCCTGGCCCACCCTTCTCAGACAGCGTCTCAGTGCTTTGAGGTATTTAGCTTGTGCCCTGAATCCCTGGGGCATGCTGGAGGGGAAGATGCCCTTCCTGTCAAATGGGCTGGCAGATGGCCTCCTGGCCACCGCGACAAGGGGAGGGCGTGACTTCCGGCCCAGACTGAGCCCCGCAGGACCCTCGCCTTGCGGCTGAGGAGGAGAGCTGACTCCCAAGTCCTTTGGGCTGGCCCTGTCCTCCCCCAGGGCTGACCCGCATCAGGACCTGGGACATGCCTGCCCTTTGGGGCTAGGCGCGGATGTGGCCCAGGCCTTTCTGTGCATATGGGAAGGCGTGCACACTCCTGTGTGGCCCCTGCTTGGGCCTAGGGAGCTCAGGGCTGCCCCAGTGACCCACCTGTGTCCCAGAGAAGGCCACCCAGGGTTGGTGTGCAAGAGTATGCTGGCTGGGGATGGATGGTGTAGGCAGGGGTCCTGGCGGGCCTTGCTGAACACCTTCCACTTTCTGGGCCTGTCTTGTCCCACTGTCCCAGCAGACTGGGGCTCACTGCTCAGCTGCAGGCCACACGCCCACACATCTGGGGATGGCACAGAGTGGGGGACTCGGCGTGGTGCCTTCTGGCCCGTGGCTGCCCCTTATCTGGCAGCCCCAGCTTTGCTCTGCCTGTGGTGCCAGGCTGAGCAGTTGCTTAACCTCTCTGGTGCTGCTCCGGCCGCTGCCTTGCCGGGTTACAGGGGCCTTTCTTGCCCCCGTCCTTTGTGTCTGTCCATGTGCTCCCCGTGGTGGCGGGCAGGACATTCTATCAGACCCAGCTTTGTCCTAGGCTGACACCCAAATTCCTGCTTGCTTCCTGTCAGGACCTGAGCAGGCCAGTGCTGTCCCCGCCTGCAAGATGGGCCCAGGCCACCCTGGCTCTGGGCCCCAGACAAGCAGCTCCCATGCCTGTGCCAGCTCCTAGGCGGTGCCCATCCCTTAGTGCACCACCTGGGCTCAGGTGCGCTGTGCAGCTCACCAGTCCTGAGAACTTGGTCTGCTGCCTGAACGCTGTGGCACGGGGGCCACCTTGGGGGAGCCTGGGGGAAGCATTCAGGGCTGTTTTCTGCCCATGGAGAAGAGAGGGTGCTCATGTGCCTGATGGGGTGTGATGGGCATGTGTCTGGTCCAGACCAGAGAGACAGGTAGAGCATGTGCCTCTGACAAGGGCTCCGGGTTGTCACCAGGGGCCAAGGGGCGGCCCATCAAGGCACGCTGCTGCAGGCCCTGGAGAGGGCCCCGCTGGGGGCCTGGCACCAGACTCCTCTGCCCTGGGCCACATGCCAAGTGTGCATGGTGGTGGCCCGTGGTGCGCGGTCACACACATCCTAGGACAAGGGGCTCGTCCCCAGGACGCTGCCACGTGGGCCTCAGATCAAGCTCGCTTTGGGCCATGCTCACCGAGAAGCACGCTCACTGGGCTGCAGTTGCTCGTCTGTGCCCCGTAGCTGCTGGAACACCCAGAGTCTCAAGGATGAGGGGCGGGCAGCTGTGGCAGTAGAGGTGTCCCTGCTCAGGCGGGGCGTGACTGCACAGATGCCCCGGAAACCGCGCCACCCTGAGCTGAACGGGCTCACGGGCTCGGAAAAGGTGCAGGGCACTGCTGTGGAGGAGCCTGCTGGTTCTGAAAGGATCTGTGGGTTTCAGTGAGTGTGGATCACCCTGCTGTGCTCTTGGGGAGCCTCCAGAGGACCCAAACCATCCGCTTGGGGCTGTCATCATGGTTGTCATAGGTGGAGCTGAGGTAGGGCTGGAGCTTTGGAGAGGCGGAGATGGGTTGGGGGCAAACTGGCATCCCCTCTGGAGCATGGCTGGCTCAGGCTGGTGTCCGGAGGGGGGCCGCCCTCCCTGTGCTGCCCCGGGCTCCCACGCTGGTGGCCACGTCAGCTCAGGTCGGGGCTCTGTGTGTCCCAGGGAATAAAGCTGATTAACTGTCTGTGGAATTATGCAGTTGAAAACTATGTGCTTTTTATTTTTTAAATAAACCTCTGACAGAAGCATCCTGTTCTCCAGAAGGACGTCCTGCTGCCTGTGGGCAGCTTGAAGCCCTTTCCTAGGCAAACACACCCAGGCTGAGGAGCGCCTGCTGGCCTCTGCTGACCCCATGTCCCTGCCTCTGCACTGGTCAGGGCAGAGTGTTTGGGGCCCAGAGCAGGAGCTGACCTTGCTGGCACGCAGTCTGGGAGGACCGGCTTCTTGAAGTGTCATGTCCGGCCCTGAGGCCAGGACAGGGACGTGGGTGGGGCTCCAGCCAGCCTCCAGGGTGTGGATGTGTACATATGGGTGTGTCCACTGACTGTGTGTACAGAGATGTGTGTGCGTGTGTGTTTGGGTGAGAAGGTGGCTGGGTGCCCGGATGTGTGTTTGGCTCCGTTCTGGTGCCAGTGCAGTAAAAGCCACCCATTCATCTTGAGCCTCCTCCCCCAGGCACAGGGTTGCTAGGCCCAACCTAAGCAGATCATGCTGTTGCTATGGCCCTCGGTGAAGCTCTGGATTGCACAGGGCCCAGCATACCCTGGATCTGGGCGCCTTCGGGTTCAGTTGCCTATGCAGCCCCGACCAGCTTGCTCAAGCCTCTGGGACAGGGAGCCCATTACCCGGATATAGCCTGTGGCCGATGCCCTGTGGCTTCAGGGGCTGTGGGGCTGGCGGTGTGGAGACTGTGTGCGTCCCACCTGCTCCTGTGGGTCTCAGTGCCTGCCCAGCTGTGCCCATCCCCACCTGCACCCTTGGGACCTGCACCCCTGGGCTCCATTTACTGCCCTGCTGGGGTGGAGGTCTAATCCCAGGGAGGTGACTGCACAGCAGACTTCTCGGGTGTGCAGGGCATGACACGAGCAGCTGGCTGGGCCTGGCTGCCCAAGGAGCAGTGTGGGGCACCTGGGCTTAGGCGGGGCGGGGCGGCAGGTGCACGGGCCTCTGGGGACTCCTGGAGCTCTCTGGGCTGGTGTGATCTGGCCCTTGCCTCCCGCCCTGGGTAGGGTCCTCCAGCCCTCAGAGTGCTCTAGTGTCACCTCTCCTGGGAGCTGCCAGACCCTGGGCCCCAGGTCACCTGATGGCTCGCTCTCAAGTTGGTGACCTTGGCCTTGGGCTGGTGCCCCTGGCTGCCGTAACTGGGCACTGTAGTTGACAGTGACAGCAGCAGGTCCCAGCCACATGCCCTCCTCCCAGGCATGGAATGGCTGCCCTTGGGATCTGCTGTGAAGCAGTTTATTCTGGCAAGAATTCTGAGCTTGGGATGTCTCGGGCCCTACCTATTCACTCCGGAGGCCCCCAGGGAGAATCTCTTCCCTTAGCTGAAACCCAGCCTCCACCTCCTGCTTATGTGGCCTTCCTCCGCTGCCCGTGTCCCTCTCCTTTCTAAGAGGACAGCAGGGCCACCTTGCGCCAGTGTGAGCTCGTCTCTCCTCCTTGCACCTGCAGCAGCCTGAATTTCAAGCGAGGACACAGGCTGCGTTCCCAGAAGGCTTCTACAGCCCAGTGCAGATCCCAGTTGACAGTGACAGCAGCAGGTCCCGGCCACATGCCCTCCTCCCAGGCATGGAACGGCTGCCCTTGGGATCTGTGGGCCCTGCAGCTGGACAGGGTAGCGGAAGGGATCTTCTCAGGGTCTCCAGTGAGACTGGGCCACACTCCACTCCTAAGGCTATAGCATCGTCCCTGGTGGGAAGGGCCATCCCGGGCCCCCATTTCCTCTCTGGGAAGGGGGCTGAGAGTACAGACCCTGCACACAGGACCATGGCGTTCAGGGGAAGGACCTGGGCTGTCCCCTACAGCCGCCTGCTTCCCAGCCCTGGGCTCACTGACGCTGCTGCTGGGCAGAGGGTGTGGCCAGGGGGGTGTCTAGAGCCAGCAGGACCCCGCGCAAAGCTGGGGTAGCAAGTGAGGGCCACTTGCTGGAGGGATTTGCCCGTGATTCTTCCGGGAGCCTCCTATGGGCGTCCATCCTATGCTCTCTGGACAGGGCGCCAAGGCCGGGATCACAGGTGCAGCTGGTCCGCAGCCCCAGGCTCAAGCTGCCTCTGCTGGTCCTGCCCACACCAGGGACAGTGTATAGCCTCTCCTTCCCCGTGGGCCTGGCCCAGGCGGGCCTCAGTCTTGGGGTGGTGAACACATTCACAGACGGTGAGCGTGCGGGCCAGCTGCCAGCCAGCCCCGCGGCCCTTGGGCACCGAGCTTTGATGCCCACAGACTGTGCTTGTCCTGGCTGGGCTCCTGCTTCAGACGGGTAGCAGCCTCTGTTGGCAGAACAGGTGAAGACTGGGCCCTGTGTGCCCTGCAGTGGCCAGCCTGAGACCCTGGGGCTCCTGGGAAGTGAGAGGAACCACAGAATTGTCTTGTGGCTGATTTGAGGAAATAAGATTTGGCAGGCAGGAGCCCCAGCTGTTGTTTTTAACACCACTGAGTCAGAGCGCAGACCAGACGGAAACCCCCAGTCCTGGGCCGTGCTGCTGGCAACTTGTGAGGCAGCCCCTGGAAAGCACTCATGCCTTTGAGCTGGTGGAGTTTCCCAGCTATCAGTGGAGGGACTCAGACCCGACAGTGGCAGAGCTCTGGCCCTAGGGATTTCAAGTCTGACTCCTGCAGGTTCTTTCTCTGGATGTACGTTCTGCCACCGAGTGGGGCTTTCTCCGTGCTGTGGCTCAGTGTGTGCCTGTGGCCTGCGTTGGTTACTGCACCTCCTGGCTGGCCAGGGCATGCATATCAGAGACTGCGGAGGCTGTGGGGAACCCTGAGTGGGGAGCGCTGCAGAGACGCCAGCGTCAACACAGCAGCCCAGATTTATTAGTCATGCCTGCTTGGGCAGAGCAGGGAGCAGAGCAGTGCATGTTCCTGGGGTGCTGGGATCCCTTTCTCTGCAGAAGGAGACATTGGAGCCCAGTGAAGGGAAGTAGCTTAGGTGGTCAGTGGCAGGTGTGGGACTTGAGCCCAGGTCCTGCAGGGTTTTGCTCAGATCTGTGCTTTTGTGCCAGTTTATTCAGCTCAACTTGTTTCCTGTGACATGCCTGGCACAGAGTGGGTGCTGAGTGGCTGTGGCCGTGGTTGTCTGCCCCCTTTCCGTCTTCTCCCTCCGCAAACCTCAGCTCCTGTCTCTCTCTGCCCCCAACTACAAAGGTCACCCAGGGAGGGTCGCGCCCCTTCCCCACTGGTCCCAGCTTCTTACTGGGGCTAGTTTCTCCCACCCAGAAACCCTCCTTTGCTACCCAAGATGGGCAGAGTGACTCTGTGCCCAGAGTTTCCCAGCTGGCGCACACTGTCGGGTGCTTGGCCAGGCTGGCCAGGTGCAGTGGGAAAGGCTGCGCCCCTACCCAGCATGGCCGGAGCCCTGGACATGGAGCTGAGCCCTGGGGGCTCGTGGACTTTTCCAGGGCCAGCCCTGCCTGCCCCTCCTCCCTTCTGGGGCTCAGTATCATGGCAGCCGAGCGTCAGTGCAGGAGACCGCACCATCACAGTTGTGACACCTGGAGCAGATCTCTGCTTGGCCGGCTGCGGGCTGCCCCCGGTGCCAGGGCCTGGGTGGGTCCGAGTCGCAACCCTTCCACCCGAAGCCCCAGTGCTGGTTGTCAGTGGGATGATGGTGGTCAGGTAGATGCTCTGAGGAGCAGGGAACAGGGGTCCCCGAGTGCGGGGCCCCTTGGCATTGCCCAGGTTGGGAAGTGGGGGCCACCCCCCACTTCATGTCAGGATTGGCCTCGAGTCCTCAGGCTCCCACAGGGCACAGCTGGACTCTGCCCAGGCCTGTGCTCCCCCACTGCAGCTGTGAGGCCTCAGCCAGGTCGCTGTGTTTCCCTGATTACCACAAAACAGGGCAGCCACGCCTCCCTGGGAGCTGGCTGTGCAGGTAGAAGGATAGAAGGATATAGGCATATGCATGCAAAGACCTCCACAGGCATGACAGGCACTCAGGCTCAGGGCAAGAGGCTCGTCCAAGGTCCACCTTCCTTCTCTTGGCTCCTCATTTCATCAGGTGGGGTCAGGCAGAGGGAGCTGTCTGAGTTAGCATCCATCTATCCATCTTTCCATCCATGTGCTCACTCTTCTATGTATACATCCACCTATCCACCCATTCACCCACAGCG
>PVKA01012223.1:0-53212 GCA_004027165.1 Ctenomys sociabilis
TCGCTCATTCACTACACAAAGAGCTGCTGGCCCCCTTCACATGCTTGCTGATACTCCAGAGGCTGGAGAGCAGTGAGCAACAGACAAAAATCCCTCCCCTTGGCACCAACGATGCCATCACAGGTATTATTCATTAATGTAATTGTCCCAAACCAGTGAACATTCACTGGGATCAGGTGCCAGGGACTTGGCCAGGTGTTGTTATGCAATTTACGTCATTTATACTTGTCTGGTTATTACAAGGTAGATATTTTTATTTTCATTTTGAAAACAAGGAAAATAACATAGGAAGAGGTGAAGCAACTTGGTGAAGCTCATCACGTCCCATTCCCAACCCTGGCATGAGACCTAGCAGTTGCTCTCAGCCCTGCTTCCTGCCCTGAAGCCCTGGAAGTAAGCACCTGACACAGTCACCAGAACCCACAGTCTTGGTGGCCACATTTTGTGACACAGGATTATAGCATCTCATTGCAAGCAAGCCGTCCTCTTCTCTTGATCTGACCACTGCTCATGGCCAACACACAGCGTGTGATCTGAGGTCTCTGCAAAATTTTGCAAATGGCTTGAGCAGCTTCCAAGAGATGAGAGGTAAATTTTCAGATATTGCACAAGTCTGTTGACTCCACTTTAAGAGCTTGGACTTGACAATGCCAGGAAAATTGGTTGATCCTACAGACCAGGATGTTTTTTTGGTGTGTAAATATCTCCTGAGAACTCAGATGTCTGATGTTTCATAGCATATCCCTCATTGGTTAGTGAGAAAATAGAGACATTTCTCTTTCTTCCGGTATTCAAAAAATTGGCAACACTGCAAACCTCTTCAAGTTGAAGGGCTCTCTACTACTTTCTAAATACACGAAGATGATTCACAGGGGAATCCCACAGACTCAAAAGCATTATGGGGCTGATGAGGGACTGCCCCACACCCTCAGGACTACTGGTCTACCTCAGTGCCATTACACACTTGGAGTGGGTTGGACAGAGCCTCCCCAACTCATGCCCACTCGGAGGGATGCTCAGAACTCAATCTGACTTGGATACGAACACTTTGTGGATGGAATTACTCAAGGTGAGGTCATCCTGGGTTAGAAAGGGCCCTGATGACTCTGTCTGGAGTCTTTCTTTCTAAGAGAAAGGACAGGGAGGTACAGATACAGAGATAGAGGGAGGACAGCTATGTAAGGAGAGGCAAGAACTGAGTGTCTCCTCCAAACGCCTAAGGCTGGTTGATTTGTGGACTTGTGGAACTACAAAAAAGTTTCACCAGTGTATTTCTAGCAAAGCTCTAATAAATGACTGTGGGTACTATGTCCTTCCTTCTACCTGGGGTGGGTAGGTGGGAGACAGAGATTGGACGTGATGCCAAAAACTTACTTTTAGAAGGAACATAGGCTGGTGTAGGAAAGTCCTGGGAGGCAGAAAGGAATTTATGAAAGTCTTGCCTGGTTCCATAACTATGTCCTCACACTGGTTGGCACAAGTATTGTATCAGTGGCCCCGGGCTGCCTACACAACCATGACAGTGTTGTTTAAAGACAAATAATGGTTCTAGAGCGTTAGCACACATGGTCTAGCCATGGAGATGGTGGCTTCTGCCTCTGGAGATGTAGTGAGGACCCCTCTCCGCTCTGCCTAGGTCCTTGTGGTTGTACTCTCTGCTGTTACCTGGTGACCTTCACTCTTTCTCCTAAGTGCCACTGTACTGAAGACAAAAGGTGGGCCACAGTTTTGAACCAGGTGCCGTATTTTCGTTCTGGGTGTTTGGCAGTGGCAGGATTATCTACCGAATCACAAGGCTGGGAGACGGAACCAAATCAATGCCTGCACTCTGTTTTAGAAGAGACTTACACACAGCATGGCTCAGGACCCACAAGGAACTGGCTCCTGCAAATCTCACAAGGAAAGCAGCACATAGAGCTCTCTATATGCTTTTACCGCCTCTTATCTTCCACTAAAATGGACTGGAGCTGGTGCTGCTCATTGAGTCTGCCTCATACAGTCCTTCAATCTAGGGTTCTGCTGCTCAACGTGGGGGCCCACGCTCACCCATTTAGTTTAATTCATAAGCAAATAACACTAAAGTGCCTCTCCTTTGATTTATGAAGCTGAGGCTTCATAAAAGGAGGCTAAGATAAATAATTTGGAGGTCTGTTTCTTTAGTATCAGATTATAAGCAGTTTTCCATAACAGAGTCCTCATAACTGTGTGTTTTTTTTTAAATGGCAAAGTGTTCTATTCCATGGCTGCAGCAAGGCTTCTATACCAGATCATCTGCTCTTATGTTCTGTCTTTATATGACAGGAGGAGTTCTTAAAACTGCCATAGCTTTCTTTTATGTGTTTTTGTTGTTTAGGTACTGGGAACCAAAGTCAGGACCTCGTGCTTGCCAGGCAGGCGCCTGTGCCTCTGGGCTGCCTCCCTGGCCCTCTACCATAGAATTCTGGATGACTCAGCTGATGTGTGTAACCTGGCCTGTGGACAGCACCCAGGTGTCCCTGTGGTTAGAATATTTTTGGATGATTCTTATGCACACCCATGATACAGAACCACAGATTTAAAGAGCAACAAGTAGAGACAGGTCTTCTCTACCATGACAATTAATTATATTCCATGATGGATAAGATTGGGTTCTTACATCACACCACAGCCGGGCCAGCATAGAGGGCTCTGTCCTTTGGGGCTATGGGATTCAGGGAGGGGCATTTCCTCCCTTCTAAACTGTGGGTTATTATGATGTTTAACTCTAGCCCCAACCACAACACCAAGCATGCTAGCACACTCTGATAATCACTATTCTGGGGAGACAGGGACCTACATGAACGGCCTCAGCACCCTGCCTGGGGGAAGGCAGGGCAGGCCCTGATCTAGGAGCCTCTTGGAGGGGCACAGAGGCTGGCCCTGCAGGTCCCTGGGTCCTGCATTCCCTTTTCTTGACTGAGGAGAGTGACTGGTGTGTGACAGGATGCGGTACCACAGCACCTGGAGACCATGGGGTCAGGGACAGCTGGGGTCTGCTTGGGTAGAGCAAGGACACCAGGGCAGCACAGTGCCAGGGAAGTGCAGGGAAGGAAGAGGGAATGGCCGCGCTACCAAGCTGCTGGGCCACCAAGCTGGTACTGACACAAACAACTGAGGACTCACAAATTCGAGGAGGCTGCTGCCCTCCTTGCTATGTCTGAGGGCAAATTCCACATCAGTGACTGGGCTACCCATTTCCTTAGCTGAACAGCCTTTGACTTTACTTTCGAAGGTAATTTTACAAACACTTGACAAGCTAACATTCTGTTCTAAGAGCCCAATGCAAAAATTTAGAAGGAAAATTATGCAGAAGTCCGGCTCAATTTTCCACAGGGGGTGGGATAGGGGCTGGCAGGTTGCATGGAGCAGAACTGACATAGAACCTGGCCTGCTAACGAGGGCTCATTTCCCTCCAGCCCCACTCAACCAGGATTGGGGGAGGTAGCCAGGCCTCCTCTGGCCACCGGTGCTATGTCTCCACTCTCTTCCTGACACATCTTGAGCAACCTCAAACATTCCAACTCACATAAAATGGATAAAAAAAAAATCCAGGAAAATAATACATGGAAAATTTTTAAAACGCAAAAAGAAAAAGGGGGAAGTTTTAAGACACCAGAGATCAGTTTTTTGATTAGCTGCTGTCAGAAAGCCACAGTGCTGTGCGCCCTGCAGTATATAGTCCCAACCATGCTGAGAATCTGATCAAGTCCCACACAATCTCCTAGAAAAATACACACCAAGCCTGGCCTCAGGAATCCAAAGCCCTGGCAAGAGCTGAAGTCCACACACTTGATGTCCTGCCCCACACAGCAGCTGTTCCATGTGTCCCAGAGCCCTAGCTGAATCCTCTTAGGGCCGCACTGCCCAGGAAACTCCTGATAGGTGGCAGGGGAGTCTAATGAAACAATGATGCCTGGTGGATTGATTATCGGTGATCTTTTCCCCAGGCTGTCAGTAGCTGAGTCAGACTACATTATTTAAAATCAGTACCCAGCTGCAGCCTCTGCACAGGAAACCTGCGCTAGACAAGTGTACACAGGCACAGCCAGTCACGCAGGGACGTGTGTGACAGCCGCAGGAGCCACCACAGAACTGCTGGCCCCCACAGACCTGGACAGAGACTTAACATTTAGGATTCCTGCATGACAGGCACCAAGGGACTTCTCTCCACTGGCTTTTGGGGGTGGTGGCATGCATTTCATAGGAGCCTTCACTTTGTCAACACTCTCAATAGCTTTAAGAAAACACTCCTTAAGAAGAACAGTTCCTCTTGTGTCAGTTTGGTTTCAGTCCTTCGCTTTTGATATTTACAATTAAAGAGAGAATAACAACGCTAACAGAAAGCTTTTGATACCTTTGAAACAAAGCGGCCACTGTTGGTTGGGTTCACAGAGTGGGCAGAAGGTGTCCAGCAGCCACCATGGGGGGAGGGACGTGGCGAAGAGGGATGGCTCCCTGAGGCCTGAGTGGGCCGGGTTTGGGTCTCCTCACCTTCATAAAGCGGAGCGCAGGGAGATTAGAAATCTTGCTTGGCTGTCTGTTGGGAAGAGGAGGCAGGAGCCTTCCTTGGCACTCCCTGCTGAGTCACCAACGGGCAGGGACATGCTGGCCTGGAGTTCTGCACTTCTGCCAGCGCGCAGGAGGCAGAGCCCAGCAGACTCCAGGGGCAAATTCTTAGGCTGGCATGGCGGGCCACTACCCCTTTAGAAAACAGGCAACTTTCCTTAAAATAGGGCAACACAAAAGTCAGCCTGCAACTCAACCCTCCCTCTAACACCCCCTGAGAATGACATCTGCTTCAAGAGGCAGCGCAAGCCCCACACTGTGTACAAAGACATTTTGATTCACATAGTCAAGAGGAGCCCATAGGGTCAAAGTGAGGCCAGGTTAATCTTTTCACAACCCCTCATGGATCCTGAAAAGGAGCCAAAATATATAGTCAGAGTTGAGTTGAAGCTGGTATGGTTTTGAGAATTCTGGTATTCATGAAGGCGCACTCATGCAGTGTAAGCATAAAAACAACTCCAAAAAAGAACGCCCGGACAGCAATTTCCTACAGAAGCCGAGTCTGTGGTGCAGTATGGGGGTGTGCTTTAGCTGTAATCACATGAAATGGGAACCATTCACATCTCTTCAACTTACGTTAGGGTCCACTTATAAACTTTCCACATGTGCAATCTCTTATAATTTTAAATACTTTAACAGAAAAGGAATGCACAGCAAAACACCAGAAAACCAAGTGGGATTCTTTCTTCTTGGCTCAGCTCCATGAGAGAGACACACAGAGCTGTGACCTTAGGGACAGAAGTCTGGGTTCCAGAAGCGACCTCCATCTGGTGAGAGGCTGGCAACAAGGCTCTGTGCAAGGGCACTCCCAGCAGGAGATGCAAGAGTCAGGTCGGCTTTCAGTGACTTATGTACATAGCTGGTGGGAGTCTGCAAGGGGACTGGAAGTCTGCAGGTTCCACGAAGTGTGCCTAGGTTCCACAGCCCTCACCCCCGCCAGTTCCCATCCTTCAGATGGCTCATGCCCGACTGCCACCTGTGTGACCATGCAGCTGCACAAGGATGGCCAGGCCTCTGGTGCCGGCTCCTAGTGGACCACAGAGCTTCCATATCAGGGATGTGGTTGTCGTACGAGGGGGAATGTCTAAGATACAGAACGTTTCCTCTTTTCGATCTTTATCCTTGATGTCCATATAAACTGAAAAGAGATTCTAGGAGAAATTATTCAGACACTATGATCATTGTCTTGAAAATAAGAAAGACCTGCTAACGCTAATCAAGAAAAGCACACATTTATCAAGTAATACACAAATATTCCATTAGATCTATGTGATCCTACTTTGAAAAAGGATCAACAGGATAAGGTGAGATTGATTCAGCATGATGCCTACACTACTGGTTCTTAAGTTAAGGTGCTCCCTGACAGGGGATGTCTGATCATGTCTGGAGATACTTCAATTCATTGTTAAATATCCCAGCATGTACCCAGTGGCCCCCACAGTGAAGAGTCCTGGTCCACAACAACCACAGCATAAGCTTCAGAGACCCCAACCCACGCCCCATGGCCACTCACTCCAGCTCCCTGAGATAGCTACAAGGACAAGAGTTGGCACAGATGCAGAGATTCTCCTCACAGGAAAGATGACGTGAAGATCCCTGTGATTTGTCACCCATAGGAGTCTTTTATAAAAAGACTGTTACAGGGCCCCTGGAGGAAAAGCTCCAGAATAAAACCCTTCACAATACCCCCTTACTGCTCTCCCTCTTATCCCTTGTAATATTACAATAGAAGTATTTCCATTAATTGGTAGTCACCAATTAATGGAAACAACAGAGCCACAAAAATGCTCAACGAACAATGTTAGCCAGGGTACAGAGCTGCTTCTCAAAGTCAGGCTGGGGAAACTCTAAGTTCTTCCTTGTGTTTTAATTGGGTGTCAATTTAATAAATATACACTTAACTAGCAAATCAAAATGCTGGGATGATGGTGGTCTGCCCAAGGCCAAATAATGACCAATCCTGCACATTCATATTTGGTCTTGCTTTATTATTAGAGCCTTACAATTTCCCACAAGCATGATGTGCATGGATGTACATATGAACTGACAAGAAACACCTGATGTCCAATAAACTGTTTCATTTCTAAATCATTTTGGGCCATGATTTTTTTGGAGGAGGTGGAATGAAGATGAAGCTTAAATTAATGAAAAGTGTTGTTAGTGAACACATTTACAACATTGTGTATTCTTAAGTATTATGAATGTGCTTTGACACAGAGCCCTACAGCAACCAGATTTCTATTCATTTCTTCTTCAGAGCTGAGGATGGAAGCCAGGGCCTCCAGTTCACCAGCCCAGCACTGCCCTGAGCTGCATCCCAACCCCTGCCCTAAGTAGTTAGAGACAATGTTAGAGCTGAAGAGACACAAATTCCAATGAGCCTTCTTGCAAGTGTACATAAGCGTTCACACAGCAATGGATCTGATGCCCAGACCTGTTGCTCTATCCTGAGCCCCCCTCTATCTTACCTTCCAGAATTCCCTGTCTTTATTTTTGCCATGGCCATGTCCTGTCTCTGGTCCCCTGTCCCCAGCAGCACCTCACTGCACCCACTCTATAGAGAGGATCCTGAATGCCAGGGTGCTGAGGACAAAAAGCCACAGTGCCATGGGAAAGGCCAGTTAATTTCCTGTCTGAGCTTCAGTTTCCTGACAGGCATGGTACTTTCGACCTATGGAGTCTTACAAATTTTAAAAGAGATAATGTGTGCAAAGTATGTGGCCAATCACTGGCTTTCTGTGAACACTAATTCTCTTCCTTGTTAGTGTTCCTGATTCCTAATCTAGGGTCTAAAGGGTTGAAAGCCTTGACCTTATTGCAATGGTCAATTTTAGGTGTCCACTTGGCTGGAACAGGGGATACCCCAAGTGCAGGAGGAGCACCATTTCTAGGCATATCTGTGATGGTACTTCCACCAGTGGAGGCCTAGAAAGAGTAACAAAGCAGAAGAGGAGAAGGTCTCTCTGTCCCTAGACTGGGTCACTCCTCCTAGAAGAGGAGGTCTGAGCCCTGGGCTCTGCAGCCCTTGGACTGTTGGACATACACCAACAACCTCACTATGCCCACCCTTGGATTCTTAAGCCTTCAAGTCTTGGACTGAGAGTTGTACCATTATCTCTTGGTTCCAAGGCTTCAGCACTTAGGATGAACCATGCTACTAGTACCCCTAAGCACAGCCTGTTGTGGGAGTTAGCCACTATTTATGCTAGCCAGTTCCTGCCATCCACCCACCCATCCATCCATCCATTCATCCATCCATCAATCCATTTAACCACCCCCCCATCAATCCACACACCAACCATTCCATCCACCCCACCTATCCATCCATCTACCATCCATCTATTCATTCATCCATCCATGGTTCTGCTTCTTTGGACTAAAGACATCACATTTACCTGTATAATTACATTTAATGTGGAAAATATCTTCATGACACAATTACAGCTGAAAGTCTTAACTGAAAATATGACTTAGAGGACTAATACTATGGCTTTATTTCACTCAATGGTAAACAACAATATAGTATTTTTTCTTTTGTTTTAAAACAAAGATAAGAATTAGAAAGAAGTGGATCTAGAAGGAGTGTAAGGAAAGAGAAGAAGCAATACAAGCCTGGAAAAAACCAAAGAACCATTTGCCTCCATCACAGTTTTGCTGAAGACCAGACCTGTTGAGCCATAGTCAGGAGCCCAAAGCATGCTCCACGTCGGGGTGGGCAGTGCTGGTGGCTCTCTGGCCTGAATAAACAGAAATGTTGTTTATGGGCTGGCAAGATAGCTCAGCGGTCTAAAGCGCCAACTTTGGCAAGCTTAGAAGCTCTCAGGGACCGCGGTTCGATCCCCAGCACCACATGTGGTGCCAGCCCCTCCCCCAGGGCGGGCTGAGCTGACCCCCCTCCCCGCAAAAAAAAAGAGTCTGTGTTGTATAGCGAGACACTGTAATAAATAAATAAATTAAAAAGAAAAAAAAGAGAAATGTTTATAAACAACTACATTGTAACAGCAAACTGGCTTTCCTGCAAAACCATAACAAAACATGGAAGCAAAGTCTGATCTAACTTAAGAGAAAACCTTTCTTAGTCCAACCAGCAAACAATAAAGGGACCTGGGACAGCACAGGTGTGCCCACAGTTTGGCCCAACAAGGCCCAGTGCATTGGCATGCGCCTGAGATCCCTGTGGGGTGTATGGAAGTGTCCTCCTTGAGCCTCCCAAAGCTTCAGGGAAGCTGCTGCTTCTGCACCACACCATTATGACCCAGAGGCTCAGCAGTGTGCACAGCCTGTCACACTGTCTGTATCCAAATTCACGATCCTGAACGACACATGATCGAATCCCCACAGACAGTCAGCTGTCTCACTCACTGATTTCTGGAGCTAAAACAAGGCATTTGCCTTAAAGTTGGAAGCTTGAGGGTTTATCACTGAGCAGGACTGTGAAATAGTAAAAGTTTCTTAGCTGATTTTAAAACACTTCTACTTGGTGGAAATGTTAACAGTTTGAAAACCTGTCCCTTCTATTGCTACAGCAGATTTCCACTTGAAAACTGTTAACAATCTTGCCAACACTTCTACTCAGGAGCAAAGGCAAATGCAATCATTGAAGCTGCTCTGTGATTAGGCATCTAGGAAATTGAGTCTTGGGGGGACCCTGTAGGAGGAGACCCCAAACTTACTTTGACCTGAGGGTAGGACTTCTTGTTCTTCTCACTGGACGCACCCGGAAGCCCACCATGTGAGGGACCTTCACACACATACCGGAAACGGAATCCTCTCTGCAAAGGTGAACAAAGTGCCAGAAGCATGAAAAGTACGCCTTAAATGAGAGTGACAAAGTGACAGGAATTGCTAATGCTTTTGTGTGCTGGATGGAAACACAGGAATCTGCTGAAAAGCACCCTGGGAAGCAGAAGGGCTTTCTCAAGGTCACCAGGATGACCACATGCCCTGGAACTTGTGGCTGGGAAGCCCAATAGCGTCCACAGGAAGTGGGCTGCTGCAGTAGCAACACCAACGCCAGGACTGTGGGTTTGGAGCCAGAGCTCCCTCATCTCAAGTTTCTGCGATTTCCCTACAGCCGGGAGAGTCACGCTTCCTTGACTGTGACCTAGAGGCACTCCTGTATCCCCGCTGATGACGACTGGTGGGGGTGGGCCGCAGAGGCATCCTGTTAGCTCCAGCACACCCCCATGACATGCTGAGCATCGCCAGCTTCTCTCCACACCATGGGGAAGGCTTTAATTTCATGATGATTGGAGCAAGAAATTAAAGCTTCTGTCAACTGATGTGAATGAACAGAAGTTATACGCTCCCCTTATACAGTCTGATCTTTGGAATTTCATAGCTGCACTTCATCAATGAAGAGGCTGCCGTAACCTCTGGGGTGTGTGTACAACTGTAAGCAGATAAGACCTAGAATTCCTGTTGTCTGACAGCCAAGCATCCCACTGATACCACCTGGAAGGCCCAGTCTGCAAGGCTCAGTTCTAACTGCTTAAGACCTACAAAGTGGGCTTACTTGTAATTCTTCAGCTTGGTATGCAAAGAATAAAGCAAAGGCCATTCTGCAAGTGGACCTCATAGTTATCAGGAAACTTGCCTATTTTTCCCTGAAACATTCACCTTCACAGGGATGTCACTCAGTGTGTGGCAATGTCAGTAGGTTGGAACTGTACAACTTCTTGGGTGGGTGGTTTTAATTCTTTCCATTTCACCCTTTGGTGAAAAGAAGGGTGTATTTGTGTCCTTTAAGAAGTAGCCTCACCTTCCACTTATTTTTATTACAGGGCACGCTTTATAGGAACAGTGCTAAGGCATTAGACCATTAGCAGCTCCCACCCATTGCTTGCTGGAAGGGTCTCTTCCCGCACATGCGATGGAGCCCAGTGAACACTAAGGTTTCATCAGCTCAGATCTCACTGCCCAAGGTGCAATCTGCCCTCCTTCACTGTATGACGTTTCATGGTAGAACTGTGCTCTGTGAGTGGCCCGTGTTCCTGGATCTCATCTGAATCTCTGTGGAGCCTGGATCCCTGTCCCTACTTTCTGAGAAGCCTGATTTCCAAGACATAATCCCATAGCATGTTTCGCTCGCTGAGGAAGGGTGCAAGGCTCAGCCTATGCCGTGGACTGGACAGTTCCCATTCCACTTCATCTGCAGTGTGCACCCATTCACTTCCTCAAGACCTCAAATGGCTCTTAATTTTGGCTCCTCTGAAGTCCCCATGCCTGGATACCAGGGGAGTCCTCAGAAATGAGGTTGTAGGGGTGTTTCTTCTATTTTGCATCTCATGAAATTGAAATTAAAAAAAAAAAGCCCCATGCTTTTTAAGCCATGGCTGTTGGCTTACTTTAAATAATGAAATGGAAATTTCAAAGGTGTGAGAAAGCAATAGCATGTGCAGTAGCAGCCAGAATTGGCTAACTACAGAGGCAGAGATTTACTTGACTGCTAATCAATTCAAACACAACTTCAGTTTTAAAACAGGATTAGCTAATTAGGGCTGAGCCATCTGCAGCAGAACTGGATATGCAGAGATCTGTAACGACACTGTGACTCATTCTCATCATGGCTCGGAAAACCTGGGCCAGGAAGGCCCCACAGATACCCTTTCTGGTTTTTAAAAAATGACTAAAGTGATTCATTATCTTTCATTGCAAAATCCCTTGGAGGCATTTGAAAAAGTGCGTATGTGTATAATTTTGTACGTTACTAAGAGTGGAACTGAAGATACTCCACATGTGCATGACTTCACCGTGTGCTTGGGGCTGCATGAGAGTATTTATAATTCTATGCAAGCTAATTTTCAACCCGAACATGGAAATTTAGCATTCTTTTTATCAGGAAGATAAGATATCTTCAAACGCATGGCCTGGATGTGTTTCTGAGTGTGACTTTTTCTAAGCGTCAGGGCTCAGTTAATCTCAGAGTGCTCCAGGAGAGTCACCAAACCAAGCGGGAAGCTCGTGGCATCTGGGCAGAGTCCACCTTCCGCTCGGCCCCGTCACTGAAGTCAGATGTCAAAGCAGCAGCCATTGGTAAATAAACACCTGATGCACTCCTGTGACCTCTTGGGCACACACACATAATGAACTGGCTTGAGTCCTGGAAGCACATTCGCCCTGCCAAGAAATCCTGAATACCAATCTTTCCTTACGGCTGCTGGGCCCATGGTAAGGAAGTGCATGTGAAAATCTCATTGTGGCTCTATGCTTATAAAAATGGGTATCTGAAAAAGTAACTTGATGTGACTACAACTTTTAGTTGCTTAGTTTTATCAAACTATAAGCTAGGAAATTTTCCAGGAGATCAGGTCAGCCTGCAGAGTTTCAGGATGAAATCACTGGGAGAATGTGAGGCTTTGTGTGAGAAATCACTGCTGCTGAGCTGAAGGTAAACAGAGACAGTGCTGCCAGCAGCCTATGAAGGGATTGACCCCTGCAAGCAACTAGAGCAGCCTCTGAAGTCCCCCATGGGGTTCCTGTCCTCTGAAAGATGCTATCATCTGATTCAGCCTGGTGAGGACTGCCTGGTCAGCAGGAAGATGTTTGCTGGACAGCGCTTAGTGAGTGAAAGTTCCTACCGGCAGACAGCACAGACTGACTTCTTCCTTTCACAGCACTGGAGGCGTCCATTTTCTGACACATTTTTATGGACGGAGCTGGAACTTGGTTTAGAGAGGCCACTTCTGCCCTGAGCTTAGAGGCAGAGCCTGATAAAATAAATTGCTCCGCTTTTGGCTCTAAGAGCTTTCCCAGAGGGAAGAGAATTCTAACTGACACCCAACAGCACTCTCAGTACCTTAGGTTAAAAGTTCCACAGACAGAAGAGGCTGCGCCTCCTATAGGAAGGAGATTTGGGAAGGGCTACGCATGTGTGGCTGTGAGCTTCAAGACAGGGTACTTCCTTAGAGACGAAAGTAGGTAGAAATAAGCCATGCCTTCCTGGGAAAGGCTGAGAGCTAAACTGCTGGAGCTATCAGAACACCCAGGATCTATAATTAACTGGAATTTCACAGAACTACGCTACAGTTCAAGAAAAATGAGTAAGAGAAATAGAAAGCGGACCAGCACAGTTGTTATATAATTTGGCAGGTTGTTGATCTTCCAGATAGCCTACTTCCTCTATAAAATTTATTTAGTATTTTTCCATGCTTGAGGTTTTAACATTAGATGCAGAGATCCAACATTATAAGGAAAGTCCCACCCCTTTAATCTTCTTACCTGTTTAGGTTGCTCTAATATTTGAAGGTATGGACCATCTGCTAAAAACAAAAACAACAACAGAAACCAAGACACTGTGAGGCTTCTCCAATTTGGTATAAAATGCAAAGCAAGTCAAAGTTATGTTTTTAAATAGACGTTTCAAATAAATTCTACAGCTAAAATTTCATTGGGATGTAAGTTCTGCTCTTGGCTCGAAATATCCCATTTACCATTTACCAGTCTTGGGACAATCCTTTGACAGTTTTTTTTTTTTTTTTTTTTTTTTGTCTTTTTGAGACAGGGTCTCACTATGCAGTTCAGGCTGGCCTTAAGCTCACTTTGTAGCTCAGGCTAGTCTCGAACTCACAACAATCCTCCTGCCTCAGCCTCCCGAGTGCTGGGATTACAGACATGCGTCACCACGCCCGGCTGACAGTTTTAGAGGACCACAATAAATTCACATTTGCTGACTGCCCCCACCTAACAGAAGGCTCATGGTTGGCAAGGACTGTCCCCCCAAGAAAATATTTTTTAAACAACAAGAATACTGGTTAAAAGCAACACGCAGTTCCTGGGCCAACTTGATTGGTTTGGGATCTGACCAGGGATTGGTCAAGCAACTTCTGGGTGCGTCTCAGTGGGCCCTCTATCTGGTTGCTTGGCCTCCCCTCTCTGGCACTTCTTACTCTGAATGCCTGCCACAATGAGCCAAGGATCTCTGCTTTGCCATACCCTTCCACCTGATACCTTTGCATTGGAGCCAGTTTTCTGGGACTGAATTTCCTGAAATCTGAACCAAACTAAACCCCTCCTCCTTCAAGTTGTGGCTGTCCTTTGCCTCTACATCATTAGACACCGATTTGGGTTCCCACAGAGAGCATGCTCAGTGTGACATAAGAAAGGACGTGCCTAGCACTCATGCCTGCTTCTCTCTTTGCCTTTCTGTTTCTCGCCCTCACCTGATTCCCTAAGTCTGGGTACTATCTTCATGCCCTCACCCTGACTGGTTTGTACCCTCCATTCCAGGAAAGAGGAGAAGGGAGTTAGGTAGGAAATTATCTTTCATTTATACAGAAGTCAGCCCTGAACATTTTAACTAATTTTAGAAAAACAGGTATAATGTAAAATTTTTTTAAAAATGGCTAAAATTTAATTTTTGTTTAGGAAATAAAATAAATTAAAATAGCTTAAGATAGAAGTATTCTCACACCACTGATAATGTAACAAATGTAAGAGAAAATTTCTTCTGGGGGGGGTGAAAGAACATATCAGAAGACAACTTCTAAGAAGCCATGAGTGGCTATGATGCCATGTTCAACTTCAAGTCCCTCCCTTTTTAACTCCTTGAAAACACCTTGAAAAATCTGCTGTTTTTTTTAATAGGACTTAATTTCCTTTAAAAATGTGAAATTCCACATGAAATGTATGTTTTTCTCCTGGAGAGCACACATTCAAAATCAAATCAACTAGAAAATTAGATTCACTGTTATTATCTTTGTTTCAAGGCTAATTTTGGGTGGAAGCCACTATAAAAGTGATACCCCACTGTACACAGATATTTAAACTACAGACCTAACAGTTATACTTCACCCATGGTCTTTCTTTCTTTCTTTTTTTTTTTTTTTCAGTACTGGAGATCGAACTTGGGACCTTGTGTTTGCCAGGCAGGTGCTTGTGTCTCTGAGCTATATCCCCAGCCTAACCCAATGTTTTTAACAAGTAGTTGATATGACTAATGGTTCCCAATTTAAGAAACCTATGTGATTGAAAATATGCATAAGGAAATAATAAGTTAATATTGGTCAATACAGCTTCTCTCTTAAAATTTGAATAAATAATATCCCATATATCTTGGTTTAGAAAATCTAAACTATACTATTACCACTGCAACAGAGAAGAAAGACGTGGATAAAAATGGGGAGTAGCAATAAGAAAATAAAATTTGTAGGTATAATTCTGAAAGCTTTCCTCATATGGCGGCATTAGTTCCACAACATGAAGCTCTAGCCTTGCAATGTCAACTGATACGGCTCTTTTGATAATATTACTTCTATGTACATTTATGTCAAGAAAAAGAATCACTTTTTAAAGAAGTCTACCTCCAGATACTTTTTGGTACTCACAAAACATGAAACTGATAATCTGTACATTTCCTGAGGGCGGAACCAAGTTCTTACATTGCCAATAAAGCATTAATACTAAGAAAAATGCTTTGAAGCCCAGAGTTGAAAAGCTCACAGGAAACACTGATTATTGAGCCACCTGCCCATTTACAGGAAGCTGACCCAGCACTCAAGTTGGACAGCATATCACAAGACCTCAGACCCTGTGGCCTAGATAATGATTTGTGGAGGAAGGAGAGGGTTCTTGTCACGCTCATGCCTCATGGGGCATTAGTCAGGATGCGAAGTACCCCCAAAGCCTCATGCAGTCGTAAGTGGGGCTTTTCAGAGGTGGCTGAATCTAGAGTATGTGACTGATTTATAGTGCAGTGCTGGGATTAAGGGTGAGTGATTACTAAACCAGTGCACAGATTAGCTTGGTATCACCCTAATCCAGCAGCCTGAATACAGAGCAAGGGACTAAAAGAGACTTGTGGGCTCTGCTACCTTTTGCCCACCATGAATTATTTTTCCTTTGCAGCATCCTCTGCCATCCACCCAGTCTTGTAGCCAGTCTGTTACCAACTGAAATCTCTACAACACCTTCCCCCTTTAATTCTGGTGTTGGGTATTTTGTCTCAGCCAGGAGAGAAAAGTAACCAAGACAGCTCTTTAATACAGCATCTGCAAGTGAAGGAGAAAGAGCAGCAGATTTACTTCCTCTCTCCTCAGGAACTCCTAGAACTCCGAAGCTATAGCTTAAAAACAAAAATCTGATACAAACCATGAAAGGTGGACACCAGAGTGCCACAGTGGTTTTAGACGGGGTGAAGTCTGTCCCGGATACACCTGCTGTCCACCTCCATCTGATAAACAAGCTCCAAAATTCGGCCTCATGGCTTTGACATCTAAGTCTCACCATGACTGGAGCCATGCGACAAAGTAATGGAAAGGTCCATCGGACCGCACTCACACAGATACCAGCCATTCACAGAGGAGGACAAGCGAGCTGAATCGCTTAGTATCTAGATTATATGAAACACTTTTGTGGACCCAGATAATTAATGCAGTCGCGATAGAATGATTACTTAAGTTTCATCCATTAGTCAGGATGCGAAGTTTGAAGCTGTTTAAAAGATGGCTTTCCTGCTGAGGTGATTTCTACCGTGTCTGCAGCAGCTGACACACAGGAGGCCTCAGACAAATGTTTGGGGAGCAGAGCTGACTAGTGGCGACTGGGACACACTAGAGAGGGTAAAAAAAGACTCAGCAAGATTGGGTAAAAGGAAAAATCTTGATATTAAGTAACAAATTCCTTCTGCATGGCCTGAGCAGGTATTAGCCACCATGGCTGCTAGTCCAATAGGTAAGAGAGATGGAATATTTTTGTACACATATATTTCGAGGGTGAACTGCAAGGTCATTGGTGCTTAAGATTGGTGTTTAATCATTTCCTCCCTATGGACACCACTGAATTCCTAGAACAGACTCTCAGAAAATATTGTAATTATTAAAAAAAATAAAAACAAAGCAGCAGAAGAAAAGGGATGTCTTTTCTTACCTGTCTGCAGGGGCATCTCTGGTGAAAATAATTCTGGATTAAATATCGCATGACTCAAGTGAAACATCTGTAAAGAAGGAAGAATATTTAAATCTTGCAGTTATTACTTTCCCAACGTTATGAAAAAAATGCAAAGTCACAACATCTAAAAATTCATCACAACAGTGAAAACCAAAGACAAAAACCAAGAGCCAGGCATGGCAGTACACCTATAATCCTAGCACTTGAAAGGCTGAAGCAGGAGGATCAATGTGAGTTTGAGGCTGGCCTGTTTACACAAGCAAGTTCACGACCACCCTGTACTACATAGATCCTGTCTCAAAAAAAAAAATCTGAAAATATCTTGTCAGGATTTTAAAGCTCCTTTAAGAAACCCAGCTAAGTTCTCACATGCATAGTGCTCAGCTGACAAAGGAATTTGAGTAGATCAACCCCACCCTCAAATCCCAAGGCCGGGACCTAGTCTGGTCACCCACAAGGCCAACTATGTACTGGTCACAGAGGAGAAAATTACTGTTTGTGGACTAAATGACTGCAGATCATTCTCTTAGAAACATCAGGAGACAATATTTCTTTGGTGATGGTAAATATCTCTAATCTAGCCTGTTTCAAGGTTGTAAGAATTCTAGAAAGCAGCTCTGGAACAGTTCACAGCACAACTGGAATACAGAGCACAGTCTAAGGAGCAGGGACCAAAGCCTGAGTGAATTTGGGTTTTTCATCTTTAATGCAAAAGGCATGAAGTTGTGTGGGAGGTCAGGCTGCACGATGTGCATGCTCTAGTCCTAAATCCCAGAAAGCTTCCTCAGACATCAAAAGGGAATAGTGAGGAAAAAAAAAAAAAGGACTAGGGGCTGCTGAAAGGGTACTGAGGGAGGGCATGATCCTTGGTTACAGTGGGCTGGGCCCGAGAGGCCCAGGAAATGGAAGCTGTAGTAAGGAGTGAGTCATGAAAGTGGGAGGTAGGTGAGAGGAGGTTCCTGAGGCAAGGCGCACAGGAGGCCTCAGGGGGCTGCCGGCAGGAGGACTCCCGGGTGCTTTCATTTGTGCCTAGATCACTGGAGAACAGACTTGTGCTGGCTTAGGTCACAAGCTTGTGGGAATCTCTTATAGCAGTAACATGAAACCAACACAGAAAATCAAGGCAGCAGGCCTGCGCTCTTTTTGGATGGAATTAAACATTTCCACTTTTGTTTGTTTGTTTGTGAAACTGGGGACTGAACTGAGCTATCTCCCTGGCCCCTAAACGTTCCCACTTTAAATGTTCCCCATTTCTGAGATTCCTACTTCTTTCATTCTTCAAAAATCATCTCTTTGAGAAATTTGTGGACAGTGTTAGAATTAGGCCTTACTTCACCTTCTATGAAAGGCTGGCAAGTGGGCTGGACACAGTATTTAATAATAAATTTAAGTATTATAATTTGTCTCCTTACCCTAAATTATTAGATGCTCTTGAGTTTCTCAGAACCTCACATGCTTAGTTAAGTTACAAGTACAAAAACAGGTGTTTGGATCAAGAGCACTTCAGATCCACTTGTAATACAAAATTTCAATTGCAGAACAACAACAAAAAGTGTGTCCAGCTTCACTTCTTGTGGGTAAAAACCACCCATAGCATTCACTGTTTGCTGGGAAGGAAATACAGGAAGCAAAGAGGAGATCTGCAAAGCTCAGCTCCCAACCCAAGGCTCCCTTCCTATGGTCCTGCAGGTGGCTGCAATGACGGGGTCACAAATGCCAAGAAGACAGACTCTGTGCTATATGGCGGCGGTGACCCTGTTGACCAGATCAGCTGGACAGCGAGCCCCAGCTCCCACCAGCACGCAGACTGCATCTCCCCAGGGAACACAGGTGAACCCCAGGAAACCACTGCTCAGGCCTCTCCCCACAAACAGCAGAACACACCCAGCCACTGTAACCCATCAGCACAAAGCTGTCCACATGAGACTTTCAGAATGACATTTCAGCAGCTTTTACTCTTGCGTGGCACAGGGCCATCTCTTGATAACGTTTCCTGTGTGCAGACAGGAAAGCACAATTTAACCAAGCAGAGACTGCCCTCACCCTGTGTAGTTTGTCTTTAATTGTTAGAAATATTAAAAGTGAAAGGCAAGACAAAGGGTTTTGATAACATGAGAAGCCAAAATGTCTTTCATGGTGCTACCAAAGGAAATGTCCCTAGATTTATCTGATATCATCATTTTTACAATAAAATTGGAAAGGAGCATCTTCATATGAAAAGCAGTGCATATACTTGTGCTTGCCAGGCAGCTGCCTATGCCGCTGAACTATCTCCTTGGCCCCCCTTAAAAGTATTTTGTTTTGGGTTTTATTTTCTGGCCTGGTTCTTGGAATGTACAAATTTGGAAAATGCACTGTTTTGGGAAGGTTGCACCAAAGTTTAAATGTTACATGATATGGAATCTCAGACCAGGTTGTCCTGGAGCCTGGTGTTCCCTCTCCTTGTGAAGCTTAGCCAGTAACATCCTTCCAAGCTCAGTGCACACAGACTCCCTTGTGACATCCTTCCTAACTCTTGCTTCTCTGTCCCACAACTCCTAGGACTCCCTCTGAACACATCTATCCTCTTTGCATGCCGCAGAACTGATGGCCCCGCAGACCTGTAGCTCTGTCCCTAGCCTGGGAACAGCAGCTCCTGGAAGTCAGAGTCTAATTTCTCCTCTATATCCCTATTTATTTTTATATATCATTACAACATTAATGTTCTGATTTCAATAAGTATCTAAGGCATGAGTATCACTGCTGTAAATACTTGTTAATCCCGCCAGGTGTGGTGGTGCAGGCCTGTAGTCCCAGCACCGGGGAGGCTGAGACAGAAGGATTGTTGTGAGTTTGAGACCAGCCTGAGCTACAAAGTGAGCTTAAGGCCAGCCTGAACTGCATAGTGAGACCCTGTCTCAAAAAGACAAAAAAAAAAAACCCCAAAAACTTAAGAAAACTGTTTTCCCACTGGAAAAGTTTTACATAATATATATATATATATATTATAATATATATATATATATATATTTTTTTTTTCTTTTCTTTATACACACACACAGGGTGGACAGGAGAAGACGGCAGCAAAACGTTAATGATTAGCATAGATTTTGGACTATACTACACTTTTGTTGGCACAGAACTTGTTTGAACAAAAAGGGTTGGATACAATTATCCTTTCCTGGGCTGGCCTGACAGCTCAGTGGACTAATGCACCTGCTTAGGCAGAGTGCTGTGGTGGGGGTTCAATCCTTGGCATGCTGTGCCAGCCCTGGATGTGCTAAGACAGTGATTGAGACTGGGTGTGGTAGCACACGTCCATAATCTCAGCGCTTAGGCTAGGGAGATGGCTCAGTAGAATAAGTGCTTCCCTAGCAAGCACAAGGGCCTGAGTTCAATCCTCGGTTCCACCAAAAAAAAAAAAAAAAAAAAAAGTAATCTCAGCACTTGGGAGGCTGAAAGCAAGAGAATCACTATGAGTCTGATTTAGGTAGTGAGACTGTGGAGCCTGTCTTAAATACAGAAATAAATAAATAAATCAAACAATTACCCTTTCCTTTAGATGGTTAAATATATGGACAGCACACCCTTTCCCAGCACAGTCTTTGGTCCTGTTTGCAGGCAGGGTTGGCCTTTCTGGTTGTCAAAGGAGAACATGGAGGATGAGGAGGTACAGAGAGTCACCAGCAGTGACATGCATACAACAATCTCTGAACTAAAGGTCTTTTCTCTACATTCATCTGCCTCCTCATTAGAAGAAAGTTAAGTGAATATTTTGTGGTGCTGTGTCCCCCTTGAAATAGACCTATTTAAGTCCTGGTAGCCATGAAGGTGCTTCATTTAGAAACTTGGGTCTTGGTGGAACAGCAGGTAAGATAGGGCCGTGTGAGATGCTACAAGGAGGATTTGGAGGTGCAGGGACATGACACAGAGGACCCAGGGCACAGAGCCAGGGACCGAAGTGCTATTCTGCAGGCCAGCATGCTAAGTTGCAGCAGTCACATGGAGAAACACAGGGGATGGGCCCAGTTCTCCTGGAGGCTGTCTAGCAGCACCCTCACCATGACTTCCAGCCTCCAGAGCTGGAAGAGAACACATGGCTACTGTCTGAAGCCACCTGACTTGCACGGATGGGTTGCAGCCATCCGAGGACACCAGCATGTTGGCTGGGGTCTGGCCTGTCACACACACAATGGTTATGCAAAACATTGGGGTGAGTTACCCACTTTATATGACATGTCTACACCAATTTTATCTGGAGGGGCCAGGAAACTGAGACTAAAAATATTTTTAAAAACTATGTTTACAGTCTTCCTGACACTGGAAGACTAGTGCTGTCTTTGTCTATTTGAAACATAAATAGATAGAAATAAGATTGCCTGTGAGATGGCGGTAAAACACTTACTTGTTCGTGCCCTCCCAGATACGAATCGTCTTCTGTCATCCTGGACCTGTGTATCGAAACAAAACAAAGCAAAACTGAAATGCAGGAACCAGCCTCAGACAGTCCATCACCAGGGACCTCGCGCAGGGACCAAGTGCACCACGTGGTCAGCTCGCACGGCACTCTTTGTGTGAACCTCACAAGGGGGCGTGAGCAGTTCCTGTTTGGTTTCTAAATCTGACATGAGGACATTGCACAAGTGGGGAACTGCCGTTTACACAGGGCCCGAGCCTCACGCCGCACTCATAGTACTTGAGTTTCGTACAACCCCTCTTGTCCCCTGTACAGAAATTATGCACATTTGGTTTCTTTTTATCATGCTTAAATTTCACAGATTCAGCCGTAGGCTCTGTGGATGTTACTTCTCCATGTTGTGACAGACCCAGAACTGTCCCCAAATACTCTGGAGTGCCTGGGCTGAGGAGCCTGGCGATGTACCCAGCTTGGGGATGGGGCAGTGCTGTCCTCTGCCGGGGTCCTGCCACCATCAAGGTGGAAGAGAAACTCTGTGTTACCAAGACTGCCATAGAAAGACAAAGTTAGGGACTGTTACAGCAAAGCTGTGGGGCTCAGAAATGAGCCCACCGCTGGGCTCAGCTGCAAAGGTGAAGGCCCCCGTGGCAGCGAGGTGCAGTGTCCTAGGGCGGGAATATTCAGCATTTGCTTGCTTAAGAAATACCCTTTCTTATGATGTTAGGAAATTAGCTGTATTTTAATTCACAAAGATCAGATTTTTGGTACGAAACCTGAAAAGTGAGAATTTGTCTTTTAAAAGATGAGATTAAGAACAAATACAAATTTCTGAAGCAAATTCATACATTTCTTTACGGAGTCTGTGACACTCGGAAGGGCGAGTGGGGCTGAAGCTGGGCACACGTGTGGCTCCTACGTCCTGAGAGCGCAGATGCTACCCGACTAAGCACTCGGGGCATCCTCTGTGCCACTCCCCTTTTCCCCATGTGCTGAAGCCCTGGCTCTGGCACAGAGGGGACGGTGAGCACCCTGGGCACGGCAGATGGCACAACCCATGGAGCTTGAGACCCCGAGCCACGCCGAATGACACAGCAGCTCCGACAGGCGGTGGCTTGCACCGGGGGTGATGTGGGTCAGGGTTAGCCAGACCTGATTCTGGGGCACCCGCTTTCCCCAGAGCCCTGTACCACTCCCATGGGGTCCTAGGGGGACCAGAGCAGTATGTAGTCCCAACAAGTTTGCCATGACAGCTGAGTCCCATACAACACGCAGTTGGTGCACACACGCAGAAAGCATGTGCCTAAGACAGGAAACTAGAGGCTGAAAATATGCAGGTACCGCAATTAAACATAGGTTTATTATGATAAACAGTTAAGAAAAGGGAAAACTGACCAGATGTAGTGAACAGGAAGTGTTATTTGAAATTCAGGCACTCTGTCCCTTCAAGGCATGTGGTCTTAGACCCATGGTGGTCCTGGCTCCTCCTCGAGGGGAGAGACCTGGATAGAATGGGCCTATGGAAAAGGCAGAGCACTGCTGAGCCTGGATTCTTGTGTTAGCTAGAAAACACCTATTAGAAGAACATGCCCTCTAAATGTCAGGCGAGTCCTTGGTAAACTTGGATTCTTTTGTGGCGGGGAACTAAGGACTGAGACTAATGCTTGTGCACTGAGCTACATCCAAAATGCCCTTTTCATTTTGAGACAAGTTTTCATGCATGGGCTGGGCTTGAACTTTTGATCTTCCTGCCTCAGCCTACCAGAGGGCTGGGATTAGAGGCATGTACCATCACACCTCCTTGAACTTGGACTCCTATCCATGATTGATAAGTATATGTGCGTGTGTATGAAACAATTTTATATCTATTGTAAATGTATACATATTAGCATAATTTCCAGTTATATGAATACTACTAAAATAGTTACATCAAACTACAATGTTAATATCAGCCACAACCAACTCTGAAAATCCCAAAGCCCATTGCAGCCCAAATATCCATGAAAATTTTAAAACCGTTTTCTTGGCTTTGGACTTCATGCTAATTGGGATGATCTTTCAAGTATCCCGGCAGTCTTGGCCCACAGTCTTCCTGGCTGAGAGGAGGCGCCAGCTTATGGAACAGATGGATCCCACTCATTCATGCAGCCGTGTGAGGCTGACTGCGTACAAACTGAATTTTGGACAGTTTTACAGACCCTCAGGCGCACAGACTTAGCAGAAAGAGGCTTTCACTCTAACAAGTGGACTAGGGTTAGAGTGTGTAGCTCAGTGGTACAGCCCTTATCTGGTGTGTATGAAGCCTTGGGTTTAATCCCTAGTGCTGCCAAAAAAGTAAAACTTAAACTGAAAAACTCAACACAACCTGCTTTATTAGGGCTGTGCTAAACAGAAGACTGAATTAAACAGTTTTCCTTTTACTAACCTGCCCTAGGAGCACCCCAGCAGTGGATGCCTGAACGGAACAACTCAGAAGGCCAAGGGGCAGCTGAGGAACTTGGAGTGACTGCTTAGAGCTCTACTTGCATAGCCCAGGCAAGGCTGCAGGGGAGAGGAGCCCTGGGGTGACATCTACATCAACTCGTAACTTAAAAATAAAATGTCAAACAAACTAAGAATCACTTGGAAAGGATGAATCACCAAGGAATATTTGCATCAGTCATAGAAGCAGGTCTTATTTGTCAGATGTTGAAACACAACTAAGGCTCTCAGCATGGCTTATGACGGCCAGGGAAAGCCCCTTTTGTGTCCCCGCCTGCCTCCTCCTTTCCTCTGGCCAGCTGCACTCCTGAGGAAGGACCCCGAAACAGAAAGGGTGACCCAAGCCGGCAACCTCTCTCCCCAGCGTGCGAGGAGGGAGATTTTCTCTCCATAGAAAGAGAAACAGAAAATGGAGTTGCCATGTGAGGTGACAGAAGTCCCTACAAATGGCGCTTTTCTCAAGAAAAGCAACACGTCCAGCCTGGTTCTGCCTCACCCTGCGTACGCAAGGAGCTCCCTGGAAGCCCAATGGTCACTTGCCACATGTGTGGGACGGTCCCACCTATACCACATCTGGCCTGTGGGCTCCTCGGTTGCCAGGCTGCATGTGCTGATGTGTGCGTCCCAGCCCCAGGGTCATGCCATGGGGGTGGGGCTGGGTGACACCTGTCCCTGCCAGGGCCACCGTGTGGGCCCACAGGATCTATGGCTTCCTCCCAACACCCTCTGTAAGCAGCAGATGCTGTTCTGTCATATATCATTACAAACACTTTTAAAATCCACTTAAATGAATCCATGGCCACTAAGGACCAAATCTGCAGTATAAAAAAACACAATGTTACATAAGATGAGTTGGGAATTGGAAAAGTGTCTCTCATTTCTGGATTTTAATACCTCATTTTGGATTGCAGTAAAGGTGAAACTACAAAAAAGTGACTTCACCATTTCTATGTTGGATAACGAATTGAGGGAGAAGAATATTCCAAAGCCTCTTTATGAGGAAGAATTTTTAAAATTCTTCTTCTTTTATTAATTATGTATTTGGTACAGGATCTCACTATGCAGCTTGGACTCACAGTGATTCTCCTGTTCTCAGATTCCTCAGCACTGGGATTACAGGTGTATTCCACCACTCCCGGACTTGGTCACAGGCTCTGCGTGCCCAGGGGTGGGGCTGGCTAGCATGGCAAGTGGTACCAGGGATCAAGCCCTAGTCCCTGTGCTTGCCTAAGCAAGCACTTAGTCCACTGAGCTATCTTGCTGGCCCTTGAGGAATTTTTTGAAGGAAACATAAAAGCAGGTCTGTCACATGGGCAATGAGCAGGGATAGAGCTGGACAGTAGCAGGCCCAAGGGACAGGAGGGGTGGGTCCAACACAGCAGATGCTGCACATAGGACACACAGGCACTGGTGGGTAACACAGTCATAACAACCTCTTAGGTCTCAGACCCGAGGTAATCCCACTGAGCACAGGGACGCCTTAAGGCCACATACTGCACACAGCCCTTCTGACAGGTGGCCATCTGGCCATCAAACTCCTGACAGGCCCACAACATTCCTGGCTGCCACTGCCCACAGCCAGAGGACACCACGCAAGGCCCCTCTTATTTGAGGCAGGCTAGGTTTAAATGGAGGACCTGTCTCACTTCAGTTTCTTCTGTGTGTTCCTTATGCAATGAAATCCCCTGGGAAATCACTGACTAGCTAAAAGGACAGAGGACACTGCAACTCCTAAGTAACTTCTAAGCCAAACATTGATAAGCTCCCTAATGGCTGAGTCCTTGGACCCCATGAGTAAGTCCTGGGCACACAAAAGGCATTGAAACTCATACTCGCCTTCCCACTGGAAAGCATAACCCACTCTGTATCCACTTTACAGTGAATTCTACCTGAACTTCTGCATGTCCTGACCTGTCTGAGTTCTTCATAGGGGCACAGAGAACCAAGGTCCCCTCCCAGTGATGGGACTCAGCTTCCTGGTGACACACTACATAGTATGCAAAACATTCAAAGGAAAATAACTCTTTTTTTTTTTTCTGGAACCGGGGACTGAACTCAGGCCCTTGTGCTTGCCAGAGAAGCACTTATTCTACTGAGCCATCTCCCCAGTCCCGGAAAACAACTCTTGATTCTGCAATTCCACTTTGAGGAATCTGCATTAAAGAACTGTTTGGGCAAGTGTGGAAAAAAATAAAGATATTCACTGCAACAAAACAAAACAATCTTAATGTCTTTTGATACCAGATTGCTAAATTGGAATGATCCTATAGCTATAAGTCAAATATTACAACACTGTTAACAATTTTAGATATATGTATCTATATATACAGTAGCATGGAAACATTGAAGTTATATTGTGTATTTGTGTATTTATACTTGTGTATTTCAATTCTCTTAACTAAATTATGTAAGTGGAAATATATCTCCACTAAGAAAAAAATAGAAAATTGAACCTGTCTGCACTTGAAAACTTAAACTCTGACATTTAACAACTGATGATGTAAGTCAATGAAATATGAATGAGCCGAAACTTATTATGCACTTTCAGAATTCTCATTCATAAGAACTACAATAGGATCACACTTTGAAAGGGCTGCTTGTTTATATCTTTCTGACAACATACTGGGCTAGAGATGACGGAACAAAGCTGACAGCATAAAAGGTTTAATTGCTCTTTCAGGAAGAGCTGAATTCTGAAATGATTTGAAAAGGAGTCGATATTTATAAGCCACCACGTTTACATTTGTAGAAAGTTAATTTTCATCCTTCTGTTTTTATATCCACATTGTTGCACATGGGGGCCAAGTGACCGAGCAACTAGGGGAGTCTCTACAGTCTCTACCAGGAGGTACAGGCAAGGGGCAAGGCCTCTGCAGCACAACTGGGAATGCGACGCCAGTCTAACGGGATGGATCACAGAGAAGACTTGGCTGGCTCCTTTCTGCAAAGCTTTTCAGCACAGTGAGTGAGCAACATGCTGCAGATGCTGACCACATCAACCTGCGTGATAAACCATACGTTCAAGGTATGGCATGAAGAACGCGGCAGGTGGCAAAAGGTCCAGGCCTTCTGAGGCATACCTAGCATTTTCTCTCTTTTTCATGTCCATTTATGGGTACGTTGCCTCTTCAAAGTGATTCAATCCCTACTGGATACAAAGTGTGCATGTTGTCCCTGGACAATGTCTGGTGTCATGTGTAGCTGTCACATGTGGGTGATTCCATGGCAGCCAGTATGTATACTGGGCTGTTCAGCCCCAAAGACAAGAAATGTGTAGAAAGAGGGACTGACAGGTGCCATCCAGCATGCAGTGCTTGGCCCACAGAAAGAAAGAGCTCAACTTCCTGCCTCTTCCCCTGGGAAGGCACTGTCATTAGTGCTTCACAGGTTCCACAAGCTTCTCACCCCACCCTGAGAAAAACTGGGGAAAAGCCGAAGTGCAGGAGCAGGAGTCACTCAGTGGTCGGGCTGCAGGGAACACCCCAGATCTGACTGCACTGCCCAGGCTCCCTGGCCCTGCCTGCAAGGCAGATGGGACTTTCCACCAGATTTACAACACTATGCATGGCAACAGGGCATCTTTGCCCCAGGTCTCCTGGTGTTATGGCTGGGGCTAGGCCACCCTTAATGTCAACTGCACGTTGGGGATGTAGGGCAGAGGTAGCCACCATCTATAGTAAGCATGGTAACCACCCACTCCCACCAGAGCGGAGAACTGAATCTGACAAGCCCCAGGCAGGCCTTCTTCCCAATGACCCAGAGGGAACCTTTTTCTTGCACTTTCATTACGATGCTAAGTTCCTGCCTTGCCCATGTCTGTGATGTGCACCAAAGGAAACCGCACAGCGTTAGACCTGGGTGCACAGAAACGCGGCCCTCCCGTGGGTATGGCTATGCAGTCTCCCCAGTGAAAGCCTCTGCCTCCTTTTTTTGGAAGACACCATTTGGGGAATACTATTTGGGGGCCTCTTCACTGTGACCAACCCCCCCTCTTCTTTGCCTCTGACCTCTTGGCTTTCAAGTCTCTGGCTTCTTCAGGGCAGGGACCCAACACCAATGTGTTCCCTGCAACAGGAGCTAGACAGCCAGGCAACGCGCTGATGTTGCACACAGCCGAGGCAATGGCTGGGGACACAAAGGCACCAACCAGTACTCACTCAGGTGATGGTGACTATCTAAAAAAGATCTCTTGGGAAAATTTTCAAAGAACAGAAAGAAAATAAATTCTCTCTGAAAAGAAGTCTATTGAAAATACCAGCCAGGTGTGGCGCACATGCTTGTAATCCCAGCACTCAGGGTGGTGAGGCAGGAGAATCATCTCAAGTTGCAGTCCAGCTTGGACTACCTGGTGAAACACTGTCTTAAAAAGACAAACAAACAAAAGGCCAGGCACATATGTGTATGCCTATAAACTCAGCACTGGGGAAACTGAGGCAGAAGGCTCATCATGAGTTTGAAGCCAGCCTGGACTACCTAAGAGTTAAAGGTCAGGCTATACTACATAGTGAGACTTTGCCTCAACAAAAGGAAAAAAGAAAAAAAAAGAGAAAGAAAGCACCATGCTAGCTGCTGATATAAGAGTACGTATGCATTTAAAACCAGAGTCTGTGAGAAATGCCACCTGCCACATGGCCACTGACTCGGAGGAAATGATGAGTGCTGCGTTTCAGTCTGCTTGCAGAGACCTTTCTGTGCAGCTGAGCTCACTAATCTAGCAGGTTAGTGAGCAGGGAAACAGACAGGCAAGACAATGCAGCAGAAGCATTGGTCGCCTGGCAACGCAGGGTAGGGTTAGTTATTGTAGCAGCAGTTCACTAGATACACACCTTGCTGAGCCCAGGGGCTTACTCAGTTCCCAGCTATGCCAAAGAGCAGTGCATCAGCCCACAACACTGCAGTGTTCTCCAGGATCAGGCCTGTCAAGACTTGGAAAGTGCAAATGTGAATACTCATTGCCAGCTGTAAGCCATGCTACCACTCACCAGCAAGTCAACAGTGCTTCAAATTCCTCAACTCTCTAATCTCTAAAACCAAATCCACCTTTCCTGGGACAACAGGCTCTACCCTGGACTCTTAGCTTCTCATCCTCACACAGAGCCATTCAGTAGCCCACCGCTGCTGCTCTTTCTTGTGTTTTCTGTGTCCATCCTGCCTTCTTGTGCACACTCACGCCCAGCAGACCTTTACCACCTCACTCCTGGGGACAGTTCTTGTCTCCCCACTTTCTTCTTCCTCTCTAGGGACCTGTCACCTTATTGCCTGATTACTTTTGTGATAAAGTCCAAAGATCTCAACCGTTCAGCACAGTGTAGCATATGAAATCATCTTTTATTATAGGTGCTATTACTGAGACCCAATTAAAACCTGGTACTGCAGGCAGACTGTGTGAAAAGGTCTTGCTCATTCTTGCCTATCTGTGTGTTCATTCACACTTGTCCCACATCTTGAAATGCCGTATTTCCTCCCAGAGTGTCACCCACTCCCACGAACCCCTGCATTGCCCCTTGTGATTCGCACCCTCTGGCCCCCAGCAGGTCTCTGACATGTGTCCTGGTCACTTTACGCTTCACAGTGTCATAAGTCTACTACAACTTTATCTACATATTTATAATCTTTGTTAGTAAATGTAAGAGCCTAAAAAGCAGAGATGGGAAATTTTGTATTTAAAATTGGTAGGCATTGAGTGTTTCTATTAATATTTATGGCCTATAAGAAGCATTTTCATATTACATTTGTGAGAATACAGAGGACTGGTTTCAGTCCGGATAGAGGAAGAGTTACGAACTTGAACTCGCCCCTGCCATATTCTACTGTGAAACTGTTAGACTTACCACCAAACCACAGCTGTCACAGGGCCACAAGCACCACGTTCACCCTGGTTTCTTCACTGAGGACACTTTCTAAAATAGGATCCACAGACGGAGACCCAGACAGCAGCAATTGCAACAGGTGGGCCTGAAGGGACACGATTTCCACTGGGAGCAAGCGCCTTGGGAGCCTGAGGACAGGTCTTCTCTGGCCACTGTCTGAGACCAAGCTGTGCTGCAGCCAAGAGTTCATGAGACAGCGGGGTAGGGTGGAGTGGAAGGGTAACGGGCACTGAAGAGACAGCCAGGAGATCAGAGCACCCCAGATGCACTGGACACCCTGGATGCTCAAGTGGTCCCAGAATCAAGACCAGGCAACGAGAACTAGGAAACCACCCTAAAATAAGAGCCACTTCAAACCTATTTCAGGAAGACCAGGGGACTCCGGGAAATTCAGTGCCCATCACAACAAAATCAAGAAAGGTAAACTCTACAATACAGCATCCACAATGCACAGGAAGAACTGCTAAAGCCTGCACAGAAGCCAAAACTAGGGCTAAGAAGGAAGAAGAGATACAGAAGATGGGATCGGCAGCCAAGGATTTTAAAACAGCTAACAGCAGCTGTGTTCACTGGTAGAAAAGAAGTTCAGCGGCAGCAGCAGCAGCAGCAGCAGAACTGACCAAATATGTTACTAAAGAAGGCCTTTGTGCTGAAGAGAAATGATGTCGATGACAGGGACTGGATTTGAGTGACAGAATGAAAAACACTGAAAGTGACCAGAATGTGGGTCAGCACAGGCTGTGATTTCTTGTTTCTCAGTTTAAACGGACAACTATTCAAGACGGTACAATATATTTTAAAGTCTATAAGCATGCAGAAGTAAGCTGTGTAAAATAACAGCACAGGGGGAGGGGAAAGAACAGACAGAAGCACGTGCTGTCCAGTTTCTGCATTTTAATAAATGCTGTTGCATTAATTCCCTGTAGACTCAACAGCACATGTCACAACCTCCCATGTACCATTTCAGAAAATACTCAGTGAAGGAAATGAAGTGGAACAAAAAAAAGATTAGAGGATAGTAATAAAAGGAAAAATAAATGAAGTAGGGATAAACAGATAACAGTCACCAAAGACAGGAGAGTCAAGCTCAGCCTATCATTAAATGGAATGAACTCAGTTCAAAGAAGTAGGGATGGGGAGGGTGGATTTAAAAGAAGCAAGGAGCCGGGCGTGGTGGCGCAGGCCTGTAATCCCAGCACTCGGGAGGCTGAGACAGGAGGATTGTTGTGAGTTCGAGACCAGCCTGAGCTACAAAGTGAGCTTAAGGCCAGCCTGAACTGCATAGTGAGACCCTGTCTCAAAAAGACAAAAAAAAAAAAAAAAAGGAAATAAATAAATAAATAAATAAAAGAAGCAAGGAGAGCTGGCGAGAAAACTCAATGGACTAAGCACAGAGACCAGGGTTCGATTCCCTGGCCCACATGCTGTACCTGTCCCATCTCTGGGGCTTACTGAGCCAACAAACAAGTCTGGGCGTGGTGGTATACATCTATAATCCCTGCTCTAGGGGGTCTGAAAACAGGAGGATCACTATGAGTCTCAGCTGCAGAGTGAGACCCTGTACCAAACATATAAATGAAAAATAAATAAGTAAATAAAAGAAGCAAGGTCCAAAATGAAACTTTTCATAAGAACTGCACTTTAACACTGAAGACAGGGTTTTAAAGTACAAGGATGGAAAATTATGCTAGCTCTATCACACAAATACTACATATAAAAAAGCAGGCTGTGTTACCCAATAAAGTAGACTTTATGAGAAGAAATATTACTGGGGACAAAGGGGAATGAAAAGATGCTAATTCATCAAGGACAAGTAACACTCTCAGTGTGCATTCTCTGGCTAATAGTGTTTCAAAACACAAAAGGCAAAGAATGCTAGAAGCAGAAACAGATACACGGTGATAGCTAAGGTTTTCAATACTGCTCTTTCAGCACCAATTGATCAAGCAGAGTCCACAGCCATGTCATCTGTTTGGCTGCTACTACAGAACACCTGAGACCAGGCCATTGACAAGGAACAGAAATCTTTCACAGCTCTAGAGCCTGAAGCCTGAGATCAAGGTGCCAGCACCTGCTGTGTGGTGGAGGGGGACACTACCCTCACTCGAAGGGAGGAGGAGGGGCAGAAACTCTGCTCCTGTCCCACAGGGTTGGATAACCAGGGCTCCACCCTCACTACCTCCAGAAGGCCCTGTCTATTACCACCGGTGGCTGGTCATTCTGCATCAGCAGCACCTAAACATTGCGGGGACACATTTTCCACAGCAGCAGGAAGATTCAGGGACCCTCAGTGCACTGAACACACCTCCAGTGACTACAGCACAAACATCCACCTCCAGTGCATATGGGGTGTTCACAGCGACAACCCAGTGCTGGGCCACAAGGCAAGTCACAGTACATCCCAGGGAAAGCACATGAGCTGTGCTATGGACTGGACAAATATCCCCAATGGCTCCTATGTTAAAAGTGTGGCCCCAGGAGTGAAGAGTGAAGCGACTGTGAGTCAGTGCAGCTGTAAGGAGGTGGGGCTGTGGGGATGGATGCTGGTTTTGCTCCACTGTATGTGGCCATGCAATGGCCTGTCCCATTGGATAGCCACTTGGGAAGCAACAGGAACCTCCATGGCCAGGAGCTAAAGTCTTTCCTGAATTTTGTTACAGTGACAAAAAGCTGACTGCTACAATATGTATCAAAATACAAGGCAATTAAGTCAGAGCCCAGTAACAGAAAAACGAAAAAAAAAGTCTCAAACATACAAGATTAAGGACAGGGAAGAACGATTTGCCTCTTAGAACTGATGAAACACAATAAACATGACTTTATTCCCCATCTGAAAGGAAGGTCTTAAAAAAAAAAAAAAAAAGGCTAGCCAAATAGCTCAGCTGATTAAAGCACCTGCAAACAGGTGCGCAAGAGGAGCAGGGGTTCGATCCCCAGTCTGCCGTGCTGGCCCCACCCCTGCGACCTGGCGTGGTGGCATGTGGCTGTAATTCCAGCACTTACAGGGCTGTAACAGGAGAATCACTACGAGTCTGGTCTAGTAGTGAGACCCTGAACACCTTGTAGACCCTTACCTAAAATACAGGAAAAAAAAAATGAAAGGAAGGTCTAAATTCTTACTGCAACAGACTCATGATTTCTGTGAGGAGGGGTTTTCTGCAGAAGTGATTAAATGCATCCCTATGGGCCTCACTGGAGCAAATCTTTGCCTTTTGGACACTTTTCAATCATACTGTAATTAAGAGTTATTCATGTCAAAAGATAAATGCCATTCTAGGTAAAACTCATCTTTACTAACACTATGTAACACTTTATTAATACAAAACCTGCTGAGGATAAATGTGTGGAGCTGTAGGTGTTCTGTAAGGATGGCGGAAAAATTGTACACATTCGTGTACTATAAATAAGGTCAGTCCTGGTATGGCCTGCCTTCTACTTCTACATGAAATCCAATGCAGTACCTGTGCTGTCTGAGGTCTTCCAGCCAGGCCTCAATGAAAAGAAATTCCATTCACCAGCCTTTGTGTTCTGACCCTTTTCTTCTAAATTGCTAAACCTACAGATTTCTTCCCTGAAAACATCCCATGATGGAATTTAACTTCCATGTGTGGTCTCTACCTTGAGGAGCATTTTGAAGTATGTATATTGTCAGACTGAGAAGCAAGCAGACTTCCCTGATTATGAGTTATAGGTCAGAGTCTTTTTGTTCAAATATAGAAAAATGCATCCAGTTCTTTTGACTCTAAATATGACTTGATTTATTTTGACTTTCATTTTGTTTTTAGTAATCCTCAATAACTCACAAAATATGTACTTTGTACCTTCTGTTTTATTTTTCTGCAGTTCTAGACCTTGAACCTAGGGCTTTATGCTTGCTAGGCAAACTTTCTGTCACTGAGTTACACCCTAGCCCTATTTCTTTTGTTTTTCAGAAATGGATCCATCCTGTGAACTAGCATAGCACCTTTCTCATTTGGTGACAGCTGGCTTGGAGGTGAATCATAGCTAAGAAATCACAGTGAATACGTCCCACCACACACACGTATATACACGCACATGTACAAACCCCACAGTGATTTTCAAGGGTCAGAATAAGGCTTGTCTGTGGACCTTCTCTCCCTCGAGTCCAGCTGTGGAGCCCTTACCAATCGGCCACTCAGACAGAGAAGCTCTTTAGGACATGCAGATGTCAGGGTGTGGAGGGACCCAGGAGGCAGCAGCCAGCTGTTGCTTCTGTCCCACAACCCTCTTGCTTATGCATCAACTTAGACACATTTTGAAGCAACCCATTCTGTGAGCTGAGCTTCTGAAGGTCTGGAAATCTTTCTTGTTCAGCATTGTATTTCCAGTATGCAAAACTGCCTGGTGCACAACCAGGTACCACCCATCAATACTCAAAAAGTTCTTAAAAAGTGGAATCAAAGTTATCTTAGTTTGGTTTACTCATTTCACAGCATAAGCAAGCATCACCTGCATCCTGTGCAGCACAGAGCTTGCAACTGTACAAAGCTGGGAGAAAGGAAGGAAAAATAACAAATAGCTGGCACCTGTGTGGCAAGCGCAAGGTCCTGAGTCAATCCCTGGTACCAAACAAACAAACAATAGAACAAACAATTACCATTACTATGGAAAGACAGAGGAACTTCTATAAATAACAAAGCGCATCTCACTCCCCCCTCCTTTTAGGGAAACAAACATTACAACTCATCATGTTCTCTTTTGTGTTTACCTGGTGGTTCTACTCACATCTCCAACTAGACATGCACATTCTGTTCTCGGATCTGTCAGTACCCTGGTTTCCTCCTGCAGCACTTGTGGATTCAACTCACACCATCACTGATGCCCTCTTTCCTTCTCTACATACAGCTCTGATCAGTGAAACCGGTGCTCTGGGTAGAACTTCATCTTTAGAATTTAAATATTGAATTTTACATTGAATTTGTACCTCAATTTTTTCATCACATTCTTTGGAGAAATATTAGGTCCTAGCTAAGTAAGAAAAGATAAAACATCTGGATGTCAGGAAGAAATCAGACTGGAACCAGAAACTCCAGCTCCAGATCCATCAGGTAGTTCCCAGGGTCATGCTCATAACAAGACCAGGATGAGCGTGCTCGCATCCACTTCCGCTGTGGCCGGAAGACCGCAGTCTTCTAATTAGTGCAGCTGTATCAAAGACACAAGCTGGGCTGGAGGCACAAACCTGGAATCCCAACACTGCAGAGGCAGAGGCAGAGGCAGGAGGTGGAAGTGAGTTTAAGTCTGAGGCCAGCCTGGGCTACATGGTGAGTTCCAGGACAGCCTGAATGAATTACTTAGCAAAACTCCAATAAAAAATATTTTTTAGAAGTAATATTCATTTAGCTTAAGCTTTTTTTTTTTTTAACATAAATAAAATAGAGACCGCCCGGGCCACCAGATCCTGAATAGACCCAGAGTGCAGGCCCTGCATGTGAATGAGACGGCACAGGGCCGCTGGATCATCATCCGACCCAGAGCGCAGGCCAGCGTGTGAGTGAGACAGCCCGGGGCCTCTGGATCCTGAGTAGACCCAGGGTGCAGGACTAGCATGCAACCCTTCAGCAGAACTCCCTGCCAAGAGGGTAAAGACAAGACCCACCCAGCTGATTCAGGAGCAGAACATCTTGCCAGAGTGACACAAAGGTTTCACTTGCAAGGCTGCAGCAGGAAGAAGAGGAGCACAGCAGCCAGACCCAAGCCACACCCACCTGGGGGAGTCTGAACTTCTGGAGATCTGGACCTGATGTTAAGGTAATAACTATCTAAGCTCTACACCAAAGGTCAAAAGTCAGTGGTATGCAAAATGACAAAAAGAAGGAACAAAAAGCAGTCTCAGGCCCCGAGTCCACCCAGGACAAATGCACAAGACACTAGCATAGAGGAAATTGGAAATCACACACCTGAAATCTCTGAAGTAATAGCTTTGGAAGTAAGGAAACAACTGCAGAAGAAATCAGATCAGAAATGATTTCTGAAGTTAAAAAAAGGTAGTAATAACTATAATCAAAGAAGTACTAAGTCCTTCTAAAGAGTACACTGATAAAAAATAGAGCAGAATATAAAAATGATGGAACCCCTGAATAAACAATATAGGAAAGAAATAGAATGTATGAACCAGATTCAAAGTGATATACAGGAAATTAAAACCTCAGTCACAAGCTGGCAAATCCGTTTGAGTTAAAGTGAAAATAGACTCTGAAAAGACACCATTGCAGCTAGTGAAAAAGTAAGCAAAGATCTCTTAAAAACAACTAGGATGCAGGAAAAAGTTCAACACTTGCAAGATGATGCAAAGATGAACAATGTGACACTAATAGGCATTAATGAGAAGGACGGAGTCAATACAAATGATATAAAAAGAATATGGGCAGAAGTAACAGCAGAAAACCTCCCAAATATGGGGCAACAATCTGACATTCAGAGAATCGAAGCATATAGAACTCCAAATAACATCAACCCACTTAAAAAACATTCCCAGACACATAATAAGAAATTCAGCACAGGAGCAGTGAACTAAAAGCCACTAAAGAAAAGAAACAGATCACATCTAAAGAAAAACCCATCAGAATTACAGCAGATTTCTCTTCATAAGTGATATATCAAGGCAAGAAGAGCATGGAGCAAAGGACTTCAAGTCTTGCAAGAAAACAAATTCCAACCCAGACTGTTTTACCCTGCAAAACTCTCTCTCAAGTATAATGGAGAAGTAAAATACTTCCATGACAAAGAACAAATAAAGAAGTTCATGATAAAGTAGCCTACACAGGCTACTAAAAGATGTTCTAGAGAGGGAGCAAAATAACCACAACCGCATGAATGAGAATGGAAAGAACCCACCAAATAGAGCAAACAATTAAACACAGGAGAATAAGAGGTATACAATAGTAATCTTTCAGTTATTCTTTTGTGTATAGCAGCAAAATATTTCCATTAGCACACTCTACAAATGGACTTCTCTTGCACCCTATGGGTCATGATTCCATATGTGCCTACAGGGTAGATTTCAAGGAAATAGCTGTAGCTCAGTCCTACAAGTGAAACCTGGCCACCAGTAAGTGTCATGGTCATTATCCATGTCTACAACAAACTAGAACTTTGTGTGATATTCTATCCCCAAACTGTTCAAAGTGATGGTCATTTATTTGTCATTCCAATATTTATCTTATGTTTTATTCTTAGTACTTCTTTACTATCATGAAAACTTTTTCTTAGTTCAATTGTTTTGAAACATTTAATTTTTAATTAATTAGTATTTAATTTTCTGAATATTGCTTAATCTTAATTTTTATTTTAAGATTTATACTATATCTTTGAATTACAATTTATCTAAAAGATATCATATTATATCTTCTCCTAGTATTAGAAACTTTAAAAAGTATATTTCCATTTTCTGTGGACTTTGTATTACTTCTTCCCTGTCCTTTATAAACACATACACACACACCTATATATGAAAAAAAAGTATGTGTAACTTGTCATAATATTGATACTGTTTCATAGAAATCTTGAACGACCTTTTAAATAAGGGTTCATCAAATATATTTTATATAGTCCTGTATAACTATCACTTTGAGAGCTCTTTATTCATCCAGGAGCATACTGCAACTTCTCTTGCCTTTTGAATTATACTCTGTGTTATTTCCTATATGCTACATCTGGAGGTATTAAAATATTTCAAGTTTATATAACTAGAAAATATTTTACTTTTAGTTTTCAAAGGTATGTTTGCTAAGTATAAAATTCAAAGCAGATAGATCTTTTTTTTCTTTCAGTCCTTCAATTAGTCTAGTTTCTTACACACTTGGTCCTTTTTCTTTCTTTCTTTCTAATGTGGAATAAGATGCTATTTAATTTTGTTCTTCCATAGCTAATATTTTTTACATATATGCTCTAACTATTTTTTTCTTTATAATAGGTTTTGGAGAATTTCATTTTTGTGCATCTTGGTATGATTTTATTTAAATTTCTTGTGCAAAAGGCTCATTTTGCTTGAAATGTGATACTGTAATTTGAACCAAATTCAGAAATTTTAAATTTTGAGATATTTATTACCTACTCCTTTCTATTTTAAGAATTCTAATATATGAATATAAAAAAAGGAGTAGTTAATACTTACAATTTTTGTTTTTACTCTGATTTTTTTCCTCTCTTGAATTTCTTATAACTTCTTAGTTATTGTTTTTTCTAAAAATAAAACTTATACATTTATATCTGATAATCTGAAAAACTAATTTGCACATAGCATCATGTAATACAGTAACCATTGTTGGATTCCTATTTGTTTAGTGAAATCTTGTATCATGTATAATGCTGCTTTCTTCTATCACTATTTTGTATTCTTTTAAAAATAATAATAAAATCCCAACAATCAGGAGGCTGAGGCAGGAGGATTGTTGTGAGTTCGAGACCAGCTTGAGCTTCAAAATGAGCTTAAGGCCAGCCTGAACTGCATAGTGAGACCCTGTCTCAAAAAAGACAAAATAATAATAATAATAATAATAACAAAAAAATAGAAAAAATAAGACACAGAGAAATCAATTACTACTGTTCCTTCTTCTCCTTGCCACGTCACACAGGTGCGGGGTTCCCTAACAACTTGTTCTGTCAGTTATTCATTCACCAAATTTACAGGGTCCTCTGTATAAACTGAGTAAGACAAACTGCTGCCCTCAAGATGCTTCTCCATTAGAATACTCATGGAGTGCAGGGAAATACAAATGTGACTGCAGAAGTCCTCCCTGAGAGACCTGGGAGGAGGCTGAGGAGGGCAGCTCCGAGCCTGAGGCAGAAGGAGGGGGCGTAGCGAAATCGCGTCCAAGTAGGAGAAGCTGTGCGGCAGTGGGAGTGGGTGGGTGTTGGGGTTGGCTGTGCACCCAGTACAGCCCCACCTGGGTGACTTGGCCAGATCTAGTCTCGAAATAGAGCGATTTTAAGAAAGAGGTGAAGATGCAGCTCCCTGTGACCAACAAGAAAACAAGCTGATCACAAGCTGGGAAAAAAGATGAGCTGGAGGTCGGATGCTGTGTGCGCTGGGAGACCACAGACTGTAGAAGCTAAAAGCAGAGGACAAAGGGGTGGGAAGCAGCGGGGGGAGGGAAGAGGGGGGGCTGCTGTGAACAGCTGCACACAGGCAGCACGGTGACCCCAGTCACTGCGCCTGAACAAGTATTTGGCAAATACAGTGTATTTACCCCCTAATCACCCACCCATTTCTGCACAGGATGAAACGGTGTCTCTCAGCCATGCAAACTAACCCTTTGGTTGTTGCAGTAGGTTTTCTAAGAGAAACACAATCTCTTTTCCTCCTATCAGAAGAAGGAACAACAATTGCAAGGTGAACAAATGGTAACATAGTCAAGAAATATTTGAAAGATGATGTGCAATCTGTTAAACCTCTTCAGTGGGAAATTGGATAAAGATACCATGTCACACCCACGCGGTCCTGTAGCATAAAAGCTAGAAAATACATTTAATTGTCAGATATCATGCTTTGGATTTTAATTCCCAGGTGTACTGATGTCTACATGATCAACAGACTTGTAGCGTCCCTTCAGCATGTGGGGGAAATATCTGCTGTTTTCAATGTATCAGAAACAGGAAAAAAATGCCAAAAAAAAAAAAAAAAAAAAAAAAAAAAAAAAAAAAAAAAAAAAAAAAAAAGAAAGAAAGAAACAGGACAATCTGCCAAGAAATGCATTTAAAAGTTCTATTCCTAGTCAGTCTCCACCTTCTTCCCCTTAGGAATCCCTTTCTCAACTATAAGACATTTTATTTCCTTCCTACCAGACTTTGGGTTCACTCTGTAGATTGTTTTCTTTATTTTCACCCTTACTATGAGCCTCTGGAGGACTCTCCTTCTAAGCCTTATTTGTTTTTCCATTATCTTTGTTTGGTCAAATCTTTGAGAGGACTCAAAGGTAACATACCCTGTACAGACTTTAACACACACCTTACTATGTCCTGGCAGCATAATAAATAAGTGACTGTCCCGACTGCACTGGGTCCACTTTCATCCATCTCCTCCAAAACAATATTTTCCCAAATTTTCTGGTTGGTTTGAAAGGGGCAGTTTAAGTGCCTTTTCTACTTCCTAGATCTTACATTCAGTTTTCAGTTCTGATTTTAAATAAATAAGTAAATTTACATTTTCCCCTTACAACTTTCCTAAATACTCAAGACAGTAAACTAAGTCTGACAGATTTGTTTCGTTTCTTTTGCCTTCATTGTCTCTACCCTTCCAGATCCTCTTCATTTCATTTTCTAAGTCTTGGAAGGGTTCAAGCCTCCAGGTAGGATTAGACTGGAGGCTGTAAATCCTCAGATTCCCTGGCCCTACCTCACCCAGCCATGCCTCATTTACATGAGAAAGGCGTAAGTCTCTACAGCAGGGCTCCAGGCCCAGCACTGGGCGAGACTCAGCCCTGCATAGTTCAGCACAGAGGACCCTCTGACGACCATGTTTTCCAAATGTCAATAAAACACCAGTTAGGAATTTGTGTTAATATACCCAAAAGTGGTCATTTTATCATTCTTAAGATTTTTCTTTCAGAAGACATATTTTCTAAGGCAATTCAGTAATTTATTTTCACTGCTTACCTGAACCCCAGGCCTAAGCTGAGAACGAATAATCACCCAGACAGATAAGGATTGCTGCCACCTCTATCCTTTGCAACCTGGTCTATGTTAGACTTAAAGTCAGCGATGAAGAATTGCCCTTACACTGAAATATGGTGAATATGTTTACTTTAAACTGCATGATAAGTAAAAGGAAGCAACTTGTGAAATAACTTATTTTACCAAAACAAAATGCATTGAAGCAACCATAATTTTAATGGTCCACTCTTCCTCTACTGGCGTACTTAAGTTGATATGATGCTGTCCCTTCTTTAGTTCAAGTTAGCAAAAATAAATCTATATAAGAAATGCTGGAGAGCCCTGATTATCCAAAAGATTCAGCTCCATTGTTTAAGTCTCCTGTGAAATATGAGTTGCTCTACATTTCTGACCAATGCCGGGAAGTTTATTTAGGACACAGCGACAATTTTAGTTGTGCCCAGGAGCTGCAGACTACACTGACCCTGCAGTGGGATGCAGTGGACTCATCCTTCACGTGGTCTCTCCAAGGGAAGTCACAGATGGGGCTGAGGTGCTGGCGTGGATTACCTAATAGTCAACTTGGAAAGCCCAGCTGGGTGTGGAAGACCCATCTGAGGATCAATGCCAACAGCATAAAAGGAGAACTGGAGGGGAAGATGGTGTTGCTGGTTCTCATGGACAAGCTTGTCAGGCTGTCTCTCCAGATATGAACCTGGCTGCTTTCTTTGGCAGGGGAGCTCCGGACCTCACAGTCACTGAGGATGGCTACGGTTCTCTTTGAGAGGAACACTGGTCTTTATGTAGAGCATCACTTCCTGGCTCCAGTGCAGATCACACGGCCTGCTGGCACAGAACCTTCATCTGTCAGGTTCAGACTTTCTAGCTTCCCCACTGACCTTTGGGCCTTCCCAGTGGAGACTCTTGATGCAAACTTACATTATACATTGTCATGGGCTGTAGGCCTCTATCTGGACTTGTGGAGGGCATTGTCATGGGCTGTAGGTCTTGAGTCATGCAGGACAATGCCATGAGATCCAGGCCCCCAGCTGGATTCCTGGGTGTCTAATATGTGGATAGATCCCCCGTGATTTTCTACATTTGGGTTTTTGAGTGAATATTACAAAATAATCTTATAAATTATGTACCCTGTATCAATTTTTTTTAATGTATTTGGTACAGAGTTTCACTACACCCTTGGACTTGTAGTGATCTTCCTGTTTTTAGCCTCCCCAGTGCTGGGATTACAGGCATAAGCCACCACACCTGGACTTGGTAGCCAGCTCCCGACATAGCCTGTGGTGTCAGGGATCAAAACCTGGTCCCTGCGCTTACCTAAGCAGGTGCTTATTCCACTGGACTATCTTGCCAGCTCCCTCGATATTAAATTTATTCCCTCATAAACCCTGGCTACAAGAGGCACGTCTATTATTTTAACTAACAAAACCTGCACTGTGCAGAAGTGTCAATGAGAATTTCACAATGCACTTGTGCTGTGCGTAGACACGGAGTTTCTGTTGGCCATAACAAAGACTTTATATGTGTGTGTATAATCTTTCTAACAAGTTTTCAAACCTGGGATGTATGTTTGTAGGGACAGGGTATCTGGTTCAGGGGAAGAGTTGATGGGCCCCTGAGTGAGCAGAGGGGCACAGAATAAAGCCTTTCCCTACAGGACTGGCGTGGCTCCTGGGACAATGACCAGGGATGTAGCATGTATAGCATTTGCTCTTTCTTAGTCTGGACAATTTCTGTCATTTTACAAGTTGGGTCCCCAAAGAATAAATGGTCGCTAGCAGTTTCCAAGGCGGACTTTTTGAAAATGTTGCTACAACTGAGCAAAGTGAACAAAGCGCACCATGAAGAAACCCAGGTGGTACAGCATTGTAAAAATCTTTAAACAGGAAAGGGAAAGGATGGCAACCCGCTAAGAGCCTGCTTGCCCTTGAGGGCTTCTGTCTAATTGTTTTAACAGGCAGATTTATGGGCGACAGGGTGTGAACTCTGGAGGTCCTAACCAGGGTCCTGGTTTGGCTTTTGGTGTGTGTTGGCAATGGTGGGGTTAGAAAGTAGAGTTTCACTTTCTGGAGACCCTAACACTGCAATGACAGTCTTAGGGGCATTTAGAGAAATCCTGACCTTGCCAGAAGTTCTGATCTTTGCTCCTACATGCACCATTTATCATTTCAATTACTTTATTACCTTGCTTGACAAGCGCTGTGACACTCTGCAACTACAAGCACTTTTCCAGTTCATATGTTCTTATTTCAGATTGAAATGCTTCTTCTGGAAGGCATGAGGTAGTTTTTAATAATTTACTTGTTCTAATAAACTTCAAGTATACCTTAGATAATACAATATCTAGGACCCGGGAACTAGATTTTTGGCTCCTTTCTTAACAGAAGACAAAATAAAATTATGTAATTTTTGTTCTCTATTTAAAGGTTACCCATTTAAAAAAATTAAAGCCATGTATCAGTCCCTCATTCAGCAGCCATGTTTACTATGTTCCAGCAAGCACAGCGCCAGGCACCAAGCGTCAGGATACTTCTCTTCAGTATGCTACAATATCATTCCTTTTGGTCTGGAACTATAGGATTTGATTCTTTCAAACAGCTTTTGTTTTTTTTTTATTGGGACATGTTTGCAGTACATAGTGCTTTGCTGTGGAGAATTAGTACACACATATATTACATCTTGCTTGTTTTCATTTTTTTATAGTTTAGGGTCTTACAGAATGTTTATGTTCTCCTTCAAAGTGCAATAGCTTAAAGAAGTTGGATGTATAGTTTTTTCTATTTGATGCTTGCGTGCGCGTGCGTATGCATGTGTGTGTGTGTGTGTGTGTGTGTGTGTGTGTGTGTGTGGTAGTGGAGTCCAAACTCTAGGCCTTCACACTGAGCTTTATCTTCAACCCCGTTCTATTATTTATTATTTCGACCCGAAGTCTCACTAAGTTGCCCAGCCTATGCTCTATCTTGTAATCCTCCTGCCCCAGCCCCTACAGTGCTAGCATTACAGATGTACGCTGCCACACCAATTTTTTTTTTTTTTTTTTTTTTTTGTCTTTTTGAGACAGGGTCTCGCTATGCAGTTCAGGCTGGCTTTAAGCTCACTTTGTAGCTCAGGCTGGTCTCGAACTCACAACAATCCTCCTGCCTCAGCCTCCCGAGTGCTGGGATTACAGGCATGCGCCACCATGCCCGGCTTACCAATTTTTATTGATAGCTTAAATCTGTCCACATCTATAGGAGCTGGTTATAACTTTTTTGGCCTAATGGTGAAAATAAAGAAGTAACAAGTCAATTTGCACTGGACAATTGAAACTATAAACAGTATATATATATATATATATATATATATATGTATATGTGTGTATATATATATAATTTCAATTTTTAAAATACGCAACCCTTAGAGCAGAGGAAATGTATTACTGATATGGTAATCTGTGCTTATTATTATAGAAAACATAAGGACTGAATAACAGCTGTCTTTGTAAAATTTAAAATACGGTATGCATGACTGATAACAAATGCTTTTGTTCACAATCTGGACAGTTGGGTTTCTATCATCTTCAGCAGTTGCATCTTACATGCCTTTTCTGTAAAAGTGTTAGGTCTTAAATTCGTCATAGTGAAGCAATATGATTTCATTTCGCAACTCTTCCTTAACTGTTGGCTGCTCTTCAAGTCCAGGTCTCCTGGACTCAGCTGAGCATCTCAGAGCTGGTATGTGGATCTGATCTGCACTGAGAGATGCCCTCCAACAGCCAGGCAGAAGCAATCTCACCAGCATGAACAGAATGCTGTTCTTTCTTCCTTTTTAAACCTAACAGTAAGGCACACTTACTCAACAGGGGAAGCGTGCAAAGCTATGGGGGTTAGTCACGTCACTATCAACTATGCTGACTTGCGTGGTTTAAAAAATATTCATCCCCCACATTTCCCAGACACAAGAGGAATTGATTCAAAGGGATCTCTGCTCTTCTAATGATGCACCTGCTGCCGCTGAAGCGTGCAGTGCTCACATTGGTTGCAGAAGCAAACAGCAGAGTTAGCATCCTGGAAGACACTGCCCATCAGGCCCCTGGGACACAGACACAGATGCAGGAGCAGGACACCTTAAAGATGTCCTCTAACACTGCAGTTCCAGTCTTCCATCTCCTCCCTGTCTTCTTACATAACAACCTCCTTGCTTTCTACAGTCCATATTGGAGACACACAGCCAAAAAGCAGCCAGTCAAAGCAGCCTTCCTATTCAAAGTAAGGCAGGTTCCAGAGAAATCCTGCAGAGCCACGGATTCCCAGAAAGTGGCCCTTGCTAATAGGATTACCACTCCTCCTGCAGAGCAGGGGAGTACACGGATTCACTTTCTGCATTGCACATCTACTTCCTGCTACACACAGAGCAGCTCATCTACCAATCAGTTCTCACCACCAAAGGGAGGACACCTTGAACACTTCAGCAGAAATCCACATGGCAGGCTGAGGTGTAGTTTAGCAGCAGAATGTGCCTGGGGCCCAAGCGTCCATCCCCAGCACCACGGAACAACAATAAAATAAAACAGTAAGTTGAATAAGAGTTATTCTTATTCAACTTACTGTTTTAAAATGTCAACTGCTTTTCTTGCTTTTCCTGAGTTCAAAAATCATTGAAGGTTCTGCAGTAACCACTTCCCCTCAGAGGTCAGGACTTTCACCTCTGTACAGGGAAATACCTCTCATAAATCAGGTAAAAGCAAAGGTGTAAAGACTGAGTGACCGCCCAGGACCAACTTGGCTGCTCCCAACTCTGCTGACAAAGTCAAAGCAGAAGTTTACTTCAATTGTCTGGAAGTCTAAAAGCAGTGACCAAAGTAGCCTGCAGGGATTCTAGTTTCCCGGGCCAGCTTCCATTTGTTTCACTGTACGGCAGCACGAAAAGGTAAGGAATGAGCTCACTCAGTCTAAAACGCTGCCTGTTTAGACTCACTGCACTTCCACCAACTGCAGCGTGGTCCCCACAGACGATCTTAAGAGTAAAAAAGAAGTAAAAAAGGAAGTAGGAAGATCAAAGCAGGGCTGAAAGGGGCAGGACTGTTTTTGCTGTGCAGACCCCAGCAGTTACTGACTGGGCTCAAAAACCAGGAACACTCACTCAGCTTAAGGGACTACCAATTGCAGAACACAAGAGAAATTCATATTATCAAAGCTGAGATAATACAGTGTCAGATCGCCACCAGCTACACAGCACCAACGGCACAGGGTTATGTTGCTTTCTTAAAGCAGTCTTTCAAACAGTGCAGAAGTGGTTGACTTTTAACAGCAAGTAGCCTTAGTTGCAACTCTAAATCACATGCAATGCCTCTTACATTCTTTCTGGTTTGTTGAGCAGGCTGCAGCCCAGGAAGATCTTTTATCTAAACAGGTGAAGGAGTTACAAGTCTTTCAACAGGGACAGATAGCTTAAGGTTTCATGTTTCCGTTCATTACATTCGATAAATATAAAATACTATTGGAAACACGACTCTTTATTGTCTTCCCAAATTCACAAACTCCAAGCAAAACAAAACAAACACTTTGCTTTAAATTATTTACATAATATTTCAGTGGATCAAACAGCAAAGATTCATGTCTAGAAAGCACAACGTGAAAATCAGGAAAACGTTATACTTCAGGCAAAGGCTTAGTTTTTAATCCAGTTTCCTTTTTAAAGCTTTAACAAACGCTAATGTAGTTTAAACTATTCAAGACTTCAGTTGAGTTCTTTGAGAAACCTAGTGAAATCTTAGAAGTTTTAGCATGAGAGCAAAGACCATCAGCTTGCAGGAGTGTTTTGGCGCCTGACCAGTGAATGTTCGGGGAATACTACAGCTATTTAGGAGCTCTATAACAAACTCTTTGGGTTACACATGGCCATTTTATAAGCTCAACATAAAGCCCCACTTAACAAAATTCATAAAAGTGTCTTAAATCTCGATGCCCAGATCCTGGTCTCCCCAGTCCTATTTCTGTTTTGGAACAGATCAGTAACCCAGGGCCAGCATCTCCATAGGTGTTCATTTTTGAAGACCTCAAGACAGCTTGCACTAGTGCAGACAGGCGGGTTTGGATCGTTTAGAGTTGCTTAGAGGTCACGCTCAGCGCCTGCTGCCATTGTCCGAGAGTTTTACATAATCAAGTGTCTAAAAAGTGCCGGGGTGGAGGATCTCTTGTCTCCAGTGCCAGGCCCTGGCGATCGACCAGGCCCTGCTTAATATATGAGCATTCAGGCGCAGAAGTGGGAGAGGGGGTCTGGGGTCCCGCGCAGGCCTAGGCCTGGCGACCCGGGGACTCAGGCGCCCCAGCTCCCAGCCCCGGCTGAGCCCGCCGTGCTCGGCGCCCACCTCGCCGCCCGCGGCCTGGCCAAGCAGCCCGGTCCCGCCCTGGTCCCGCCGGCCCGGCCCGGCCCGGAACGAGGAAGTGGCTGCGCCCGCTCGGCTCGGCCCGCGCCCTGCTCACCCTGCGGCCCACGGTCCCGGGGTCGCGGCGGGGATGGCGGATCGGATCCGGTCGGGTCTGCGCGGGTCTGATCGGGCCGGGACGCAGCGGGTTGGAACGGATCGGGTCGGATCGCGTCGGGTCGAGTAAGGTCAGTGCCACTCCATGTGGGCGCAGGACTGGCGGGACGCGGTGGCGAGCAGGGCGGCGCGGACCGCGGGGAAGGCAGCGCCGTCCGCCGCCGCCGAGTGGCGAAACCTCCTCTTCCTGCGGGCGGCGGCGCTGCCTCGGCCTCGCTCGCGCTCTCACTTCCTGCTGGAAATTCCCGCTGACGTCGTCGGGGCCGGGCCGGGGGCGGGGGAAGCCCGGGGAGGGGGACCCGAGGGCAGGGGGCCGAGGTGGGGTGGGGGCGGGGCGGGAACCCCCGAGATGACTAGGGGCGGGGCGAGGGCCCCACCCCTTCAGGCGGCCTAGTGGCTGAACGAGGACAGGGGTCCGGAAGGGGCGCCGGGCTCCGAATGGTTCCTGTACAGTCTGCACTTCCCTGGGTACCCCAGCCCACAGCTCCAGTTCCTCTGAATCTGAGCGGATTCATCCGGCATTTCGAGGTGACTGCGCAGCCATCTAGGAAGAGTGACCAATAAGCGTCCAGGTGTCTGCTGAGGTCCTCAACCCTCTGCTCTACCTCAGATACCTGCACATCTGGTGAGAGCTACTCTGTGCAGCACCTCGGATTCCGGGAGGAGCTCTCTGGCAGGCCCTGACCCGTCGTGGGACAGCACCAGGGACAGGGCTCCAGCGGGACCCTGAACCTCTGCCTTCCCTACGACCTGGTACAAGACCCAGGCCTCTTAGGCCCAAATCAGGCTGTCAGTGGCAGAAATCAATCTTGCCAACCTCACTATTTTGCCGCTGAGCCCAAGTGTAATTTAACTGGAAACTGTCAGGAATGGTTAGAAGCCCCAAGGGTGTTGGACGGTATGGGGGACTTGGAGCTGGTGGCCTGCCTGGCTCTGGCTTGAGGCTGTGGGACCTGGAGGTGGAGCTGGGGAAGGAACAGGATCCTTTTCACTGGCTGTGAGGCGACTGCTGGACCTTGGCGTGCCCCAGCAATTTGCTGCCATTTAGCTCCCTTGAAACAGCGGGGATTCCGAGGATCCTTGTGGATCAAAAACAGCGACGTTTGAGTTATTTGGGGGAAATGATTGGAAATCTGCCACTGTTATGGCTTAGGAAGCTGATGTCTAAGTTATATAAAATGATGGGCTCCCCATTCTACCCTTTGATTCAGGGCACAGTTCAGGAGCAGAGCCGGTATCACTCATTGTGGGAACACAGATTGAACAGCTAGCTGGTGCGGAGGAGCCTATTAACTTTCCAACTCTAAAGGTCCCCATAGAGTGTGCCTGCAGCCAAGGGTAGGATATTAATTTCCTCTGACAGAGGTAACAGATTGCACTGGGTGGATGGCTGCATGCTGCTTGGCCTCATTCCATCAGAGTTCTTGGGCCACAAATTTGAAATCAGGATGCCATGATGGCCATGCTTCCTCATGGCTTCTGGAAACATCTGGTGCCCCTTGTTGGCCTATGATGGCTATGGAGTTGCATCTCCTCACCTGTGCTTCCATTGTCATCCACCTTTTCCCCTTTTCTTGGTATCCAGACCTCCCTTTCTTTTCTCTGATTAAGAAACTGGTTACACAGCCCACTTTAATGTGACCGTTTCTTACCTTGATTGCTCCACAAAAGACCGTGTTTCCATATAAGATTGTGTTCATAGTAACCTGCCATGAGGGACTGAATACATTTGGGGGATAAAGTTTATAGCTCTATAGCAGGCAAGACCAAGCCTACTTTGCTTTTTTTGGCTCTCCAGTTAACTTTCTGAAGCCCTTGCTTTATTGCCCAGTGTTTTCTCTGAACTATATGCAAAACTACTTCCAGAGCATTCTCACAAGTCCACCCTAAAAGGACATCACATTGTTTTATTATGAAACTGAAAGAAAAGCTTATAGTGGAACCTCAGGCACTGAGGGTGCAAAAAGCCAGGCTGCATTCCTCACCAAATCCTGAAAACTGCATAGGTTGCCTTTCTCAAGAAGCCGAGCAGGGAATGGTCTGTAGAGAATCCTGCAGTCAGGTCTGTAGGGTGAACACTGACTGTGAGGAACTATGCTGTGTGTTTTCTAAGAACTGCACTGAGTAGAGCTGGAGTGCATTGTGTCTCTATAAAGGGTCCAACCACTCCTGAACTAGAAAACCAACCTCACAGAATACATACTCTGTGCAACAGAAGTCCGGCAAAATAGAAAGGAGCTTGCCACACTTGCAATCAGGCTTGAGCCGGAGCCATGGGTCCATCTTGAATAGTCTGTGTGACTTTTACTAAGTGATAGTTGGTCTGAACAGCAACCATGATAGCTTACAGATGAGAACAGCTGTATATGATTCTTTACGTTGTGCGTGTCACATGTGCTACAATGTCCAAGCCATGTTATGTGTATACACAATGACAGCATATGTGTTACATCATAATTTCCCTGACTCACATTTCTACAGACTAAAAAGGATATTTAAAAATGCAAAAGGCCTATCCAAGTATATACAAGGACTTTTAAGCTAAAACCAATTAAAGTTCATTTCCTCATCATCTGGGGAGGTAAGTGCTGGCTCTGTGGCCACCAGCTGCCTGATTTTCCCAATACATCTTTGCCCTGACCTTTGTAAGGAGGATATCTTCTGCCTGGGCTTTGGTCAGCACCCTATCCTGCCTTGCGATTACACAAGCAGCAGGTAGCATTGCAAGAGCACTTGCCACCCCCAGCAGTGGCCACAAAGGCAGGAGAGGTGGTCTTTACCCTTCACAAGCATGGAGATGAACCCTTATCAGAGAGCTGGGGTGCAGTGATTTGTATGACAGATTCTATCCATAAGAGTGATATATCATATATATATATATATATATATATATATATATATATATATATATATGATATGCAGCTACTTTCTCTTAGTTCAATGAGAAGAAAGATTTGTACTAAGATTGTTGAGATGAGATATTGTGTCTACATCTTGTCCTCTGAATAAATACCATGAAGACAACAATATCCAATGTATTATTATAACTGTCCTACTAACCTGTTTTGAAACTGTTTCATTGCTATTTTATCTTTTTTTTCTCATTAAAATGAATTAAGAAAAAGTGACCCTCACAGAGAGGAAGAGAAAGTTTCTCCCTTGCCCAGAGAATCCAGAGTGCTGTTCCTGTAGCCATAAAGACCTCAACTGCCTATACCTTCAAAGGTGGGCCTGTGGCTCCTGGCTGCTCCCCCATCACTGAGCGCTTACACTCTGCCTTTGCTGTCTTCACGTGTCCGTAAAGCACAGGAAGTGCAAGTGACTGCAGGGCAGCATGCAGCCAATGCTGGACAAGGAGAGGAAGGTGGCCAGCACTGCCCATGCCTGGCTGTCACTTCCAGGTAATGGCCATCCTGTCCTGTCCTGAGATGTTATGTGGCTACAAAGTCCACTCCTCTGAAAAGTCACTCCCATTTGCACAGTGGTGCTCTGGTCATGGGGATCCCATACCAGCTGCATCAAGGTGCCAGCTCCTTGGGAAGCTGTTGGTCCTGCTGGCGGTGACCAGCAAGCAGCACTTGTATTTCTGGGACAGAAGCCCAATGAAGAGAATTGCACTTTGCTGGATAGGGGTGACAGATGCCAGAGAGATGGAAAGGGCGTGCCACTTGGCTCCTGGCACAGGTTTAGGGTACTTCAAGCAAATTCTGTACACAACACACACACACACACACACACACACACACTCAGGACCCACCCACTAAAAACCAAGAAAACACGTTGCTTTACTGAAGAGCCTGCCATTGAGTAAAGCCTGCCCAGCTCGAAGGTGGAGATGCTTAAGAGGAGCTTTGGCTACAGACGCACAATTTGAACCCAGGCTGGCTTGTCCTCCACATCCAGGGACCCGAGATGTGGGCTGCTGGAGGAGTTGAGATTGGCAGAGGAAGTTCTGGAATCCCCTGTGCCAGCTTTTTGAAGCAGTAAAGCAGAAATGGATTGTGTATTATTTTCTTCCCTGTTAGAAGCATGAAATACTATTTTTCACTCTCTTGACAATAAGTACCCTGGAATTAAACAATAGTTAATTATACAACAATGTCACTGGGCAGAACAAAGACTTCTCTAACAAAGTACATCCTCAGGAATTAGACTATGGAGGCCAGAAAGAGTCACTGTTTACAGGTCCTCACAATCTAAGGGGAAGACAGCTGGGCTTGAACTGAGAGAGCAGCCACAGGAGGTGCCATGTCTGTTGTTTATGGGGCGTTTACTTCCTACAGCTTGGCTTCTGGTGAATACACATGGTGTTGGGGGTAAATAGTATTCACAGGTATTATTTTTTCCTCATTTATGTATTTGGTACAGATTCTTTCTATGCAGCTCAGATTTGTAGTGATCCTCCTGTTATCAGCCTCGCCAGTGCTGGATTACAAACTGTTGCTGGCTTAGTGTACCCTGGGGGTGGGGCTGATGCAGCATGTGGGACCAGGGATTGAACCCTCATCCCTGCACTTGCCAAAGCAGGCTCTTGAGGACAGGGAGATAGCTCAGTAGAATAAGTACTTGCTTGGCAAGCACAAGGTCCTGAGTTTAATCCCTGGTACCACAAAAAAAAAAAAAAAAAAAAAAAGCAGAGCAGGCACTTAATCTGCTGAGCTATCTAGCCGGCCCTTCACAACTATTATTAAAAAGTGCAAAAACAGAAGTTGAACATGCAAAGTTACCTCAGAAAACGAAGAGTGAGCCAGGTGTAATCCCTGCATCTAGGAGTCTGAGGCAGAAGGATCAGTGAGCTGAAGGCCCACCTTGACTGGAATACATATTGAGACCCTGTTCCAAAAAAAAAAAAAAAAAAATTAACAAAAGGTAAAAAAAGCACAAATATTGAAAAGTGACTTTTTAATGCCTTTGACTGATGGTGACAGTGTATTCATGCTCACCTTTCGGAGCCCCCCTTGGAGGCAGAGAACCCCTAACATAGCTTTACTTTTGCTTTAGGAAAAGGAAATAGGTCAGGTGGCCATCTGGGTAGTATTTGTTGTATATGCTATCGTGGCTTGTGTCTAGTGCCACCTAAATCCTGCTGTGCTTAGAGGTGGGGCTTTTCAGAGGCAGCTGGATCTGGGCCATGTAATGCTGGGATTAAAGGTGTGCGATTACTAAATGGGTTTAGCACAGTTCTGGGTGTGGATAATGGAAGCCCTGCCCTTGGTATGAGCTGCACCCATCAGGAGGCTCATACTGGATGGATGGAAAGGGACAGAAAAAAGGTAGGCTCAGTGCTTGTGCCTGCCATGCACTGTCTGTCCTCTGCGGCGCCCCTCTGCCATTCTGCCCTGTCTTGGAGGAACTGACTGCGGACTGCAAGCTTTATAGACAGTGAGCTGAAATAAACTTCTCCTCTTCAACTTGTGGGAGTCGGGTATTTTGTCCCAGCAATGAGAAAGTAACTAAGACATATGTAAGCTCACTAGTCTCTCAAGCAGTCATGTACGGCAGTTCATCACTCATGTCTCTGCTTCACACGTAAGAAGTCAGCCACTTTTCTGAAGATCTTTGCACTCTGCATTTCCCGCCATGGCACACTTCATTAGCAAAGCAGTTAACAGCATGAACATTGTAACCCAATAGACTGTGCTCACATCCTAGCTCCCCTGTGTCATCCTAGTTATTATATCTTCAGAAAAGTGGCTGACTTCTTACGTGTGAAGCAGAGACACGAGTGGAGCCCACAGGTCAAGATTACACATAACGTGTACAGTTTCAGTGAGAAGTGGACTTGGGATGGGGTAGAGGCTTTTAATTGCCAAGATCAGAATGGTAACTCAGGGACAGAAGAGTGTCTGCGGGGATGTGACACATTCATTTTGGACAGGTGAGGTGCGATCAGCTCAGCAAGGTGACTGTGTGGAAATGACTAATATTCAATTGGAAGTTAAAGCCTAAAAGTCAGAGGAAGAATCACAGGGTTGGAAATGTGAACTAAGAGATGCAGGAGTAGGTGGAGCAGTAGCTGTCCCAAGAGGGTTTCTCACATGGTAGTAGCTCAGGGGAGAGAGGAGGGGCAAAGGGACAAGGGTAAGGACAGGGATGTGTTACTGGTGTGATGAGAGTGGAGAGTGATCGCTAGACTTCAGGCATCTGCTGAAGAGGCAGGAAGACTGGGAAGACAAGGAGATGAGTGTCAGGCCTTGGAGGGCTTAGCAGTTCTGATCCTGTCCTGTCTCCCAGGTGAGGAAGAGCTCAGTACTAAGTCCCATGCAGGGTGGAGGGGCAGAACCAACAAAGGGCAGAAGCTCAAAGACAGGGAATTTAGTTTTCAGGTGATGCTGAGGGCGGTGGCTATGGTCTTAGATCACTTCTGTCTCCAGTACTGGGGAATCAAGCCAGGATGCTGGATGTGGGCAAGGGTGCCAGTGGGATGCACCTGGCCCCTAAGTGTCCTTTCTAAGCAATGTGGCCCTAAAAGCAGAGCCTGACCCCATTTTCAGGTGGCTGAGGAGCTGGGAGTCAGGAAATGCAAGCAGTCAAGGGTCAAGGAGAAGGAGCTCACAGGGTGTGCGGGGCGAAGGGAAGGCACCAAGTGGGTTGTCATTGATCTGACTGTGGCGCACCAATGAATTGACAGAGTTGGTGAGAGAAAGACCAGTGAAGCAGCACATCGAACAGAAGGGACGGGGGCAGAATCTCAGGCACGCTCTGGAAAGGAGAAGGTGCAGAGGGTGCAGCTCAGCCATCCGCACCCACCCATCCACCCGAGGACAACCCCAGGTGCGGCTGCTGTGTCTCCAGTTCTTCCTAGGGGATGACTGATGATGGTTGAGCACACACTCAGCCCCT